>BLSH010072588.1:89022-108504 GCA_018402905.1 Glandirana rugosa | reverse complement strand
CAATGATTTTTGAACAATATTCTGTCCCTCTAAGCAACAGCTGGAAACTCTCCCTTTAGAACTTGGAGATGATTTTTGAACAATAATGTGTCACTTACAGCAACAGCTCGAACCTGGCCCTATAGGACTAGGCAATGGTTTTTGAACAATAATCTGTCCCTCTAAGCAACAGCTGTAAACTCTCCCTTTAGAACTAGGAGATGATTTTTGAACAATAATGCGTCACTTACAGCAACAGCTGTAACCTGGCCCTATAGGGGTAGGCGATGGTTTTTGAACAATAATCTGTCCCTGTAAGAAACAGCTGGAAACTCCTCCCTTTAGAACTAGGAGATGATTTTTGAACAATAATGTGTCACTTACAGCAACAGCTGTAACCTGGCCCTATAGGAGTAGGCAATGATTTTTGAACAATAATCTGTCCCTCTAAGCAACAGCTGGAAACTCTCCCTTTAGAACTAGGCTGATTTTTGAACAATAATGTGTCACTTATAGCAACAGCTGGAACCTGGCCCTATAGGAGTAGGCAATGGTTTTTGAACAATAATCTGTCCCTCTAAGCAACAGCTGGAAACTCTCCCTTTAGAACTAGGAGATGATTTTTGAACAATAATGTGTCATTTACAGCAACAGCTGGCCCTATGGGCTGTAGATAGGTACTCTGGTGCTCTGATGGCCTGGTGTCAAGACCTGGGATCGAACCTGGGACCTCTTCTGCGTCTGGCATTGATTATTTTCACTGAGCTATCTGGAATGCTTGACAGCTCTCTACCTGATCTGTTGGATATTCTGCCTCATCCATTGGACAACTCTGCCTTATGTCTTGATTGCTGTTGAACCTTGAACTCCTTGCTCCTCCCATGAACGTCCTATATAAGCCTTGTCTTTGCACTTCCTCTTTGCCAGGTTATTGTGCTTTCCCTGCCAGTGCCTTGCTCTTGTCTTCCCTGCTGCTGTCCGTACTTGCTACCATTCGTCATCGACCCTAGGCTTGTTCCTCGACTACTCTACTGCCTGATCCCAACCTGCATCATCTGCTCATCCGCTACTGGATTCCGGCTTGCTAACACCCTGGTGGGGCAATTCTGAGGACCACGACCAGGTAATAACACGCAGCTAAATCCATCTCCACCATCAGGAGCTCTGGTGAACACTTCAGGTGAGCCTGTGCCATCTGCCAGGGTGACTACCTGTGTACTTATCCTGCTGGTCAGTAGTAGTCCTGCAACTGCTATAGTAAATGGTCTTTGAGTCTGACGCCTGATCATGACAGAATAACTTGGCTTAAAACATGGAGGCCGCTATAGCAAACACCGTGGCTCCTTTCAGGCAGAAAATTGCAGAACTGCAGAAGTTTATTGTTTCTTACCAAGAAAAATTTGCCGGACTGGAAAGTGTGGTGAAAGGGCAACATGAACAGATCCGTGCTCTGCATAAACAATTGCTGGACCTACGTTCCCGAGATTATGCTAACGCACATATGCCTCACCCACCCAAGTTTAATGGAGATTGCCGCCATTACAGAGGTTTTCTTAACCAGTGTCGCATATATTTCCAAATGCGACCCGCTGCATTCAATTCTGAAAAACAGAAGGTAATGTTTATTATCAACCTCCTGACTGGGAAAGTTCTAGCCTGGGCTTCTCCTTATATAGAACAAGACAGTGCCACCCTGAATAATTTCCAGACTTTTGAGGCGGCGATGAATCAGGTTTTTGATGACCCAACCGCTGTGCTACTGCTGAAGCAAAGTCGCATAGTTTACTGCAGGGTAAACGTTCTGTTGCTGAGTACACAGCGGAATTCAGACATAGGATCACAGATACCACTTGGAACCCAGCAGTGCAAAAAAGTCAGTTCCGCGGGAGGGCGCATGCGCGAAGCTCTCAGCGATGGACGTGCCTAGCTAGAGCTCCGCACCGACACGATCCCTCTGGCCGCCTTACAGCACCCTATCCTCGCCCTGTCGTCCCACCTCGATCCCTCATCGATCACAGACGCCCGGGATCCCAAGTATGGTCGCGTGGAACCCCCGACCAAAGGTCAGGAGCAAGAATATTCGGGACGCCCTAGTCAGGGCCTCAGCAAAGATGGCGGCGGCTGCTTCTCCCCGCAGCAGCGGCGGCACCGCGCGGACACCGAAGCACAAGGGAAGGATGACCAGTCATCCTGATGAGGGTGAGTCAGATAATGAACCTTTAGCCTCTCCACTATCCCCCAGAGGCCATACTTCATCAGACCCCCTCCTGCAACAATTTGAGGGTATGTTAACGCGGGCCCTGCAGCGCACCTCTGATGAGATAACAGAGCGCCTCTCCAGAGAAATCAGAGAGCTAGGCCTCCGCACATCAGAGTTGGAAACCCGTACAGATGATTTAGAAACACAATTGGCAAACCAGGCAGATGAACTGGAATCGCTTAAAGAAGCTAACCAGGCATTACAGGCCCAGCTTGAGGACCAAGAGAACAGAGCCAGGAGATCAAATGTTAGGATCCGGGGGCTCCCAGAGACTATCTTAGACCTACATTCCACAGTTACGGCTCTTTTCCAAGAGCTTTCACCCTCTATCCCAATAGACCGGCTTGAAATTGAACGGGTACACCGAGCCCTGGCCCCCCGCAAACAAGACGGTCCTCCGCGGGATATCATAGCCAAATTACATTTCTTTCGTACAAAAGAGCAGATCATGCTTGCTGCCAGAAAAAAAGAGCATCTCTCATTTCAAGGCCACACCTATCAAATTTTCGCCGATCTTTCTAAATCAACCATAATGAAGAGAAGGTCCTTCAAACAGCATCTAGAAATACTACAACAACATCAGATCATCTACTCCTGGGGCTTCCCTTTCTCCCTGCGATTCACCTATCAAGGTCGCAAATTCCAGTGCAAAACAGCTGAAGATCTACTGAACCGCTTGAAAGAACTCCAACTCTGCCCACTCTCCGGGAACTCATCGCAGAACACCCGTCGAAGGTCTGCCTCGACTTCCCCACAGAAATTCACCTCCACACCATCATCCACCACAAAAAGAGGCAGATTTATTCCTAACACGCAGGACCACCAGGACTCGATGGACTGATCATACGTAAAAGCGGGTGATGTATAGCTACCCTACAGACCTACGGGTCTAGTCACCCTTCTATGTAAGACTCATATGTGAGTGGTTTAGTTATTGTGGGGTCTCTCAGGATTCCCCCCAATAATGGTCACATGGTCCCTACCGACCACCATGCCATACTTATGGCACCCTCAGGTTTGTTCATTCTGTTCTAAGTTATGTTGATGTTTTGTTTTCTTGTGTCTTCCTAGGCGGGGTCCTCCTCCTTGATCGTCCACCTCCCCTGGCCCCCCCTTCACAGGGGTGGTTAGGGCTAGTGGACGACAACGGGGACTACCACCTTTCAGGTTACCACACGTTCTACCGCCCCCCAAAAGGAAAACTAAAGTAAGCTGGATATGGCTATATCCTTCATAACCCCTACATACTCTCTTAACCCACCCAATTCGCTGCAAGCAAAAGGTATATACTGTCACTTTGTGTTATTCCGCAATCCTAACTCCCCTCCATTTCACCTCCTTTACTATTGTCCATTTCCCCAAATTATCAATGGCCTCATGGTTCGTGTCGGATCGTCACTGCTGCCCTCCATCTTGCTCACAGGGTCCCCGCTAGGTCCCCTTTGAGCAGCATGACCCCCTCTATGAACGGTCTTTTGCCCTTCATAGACGGATGGTACCATACTCCTGTTTACCCTCTTATTCTTTTCTTTACTTTCTATGTACTATCCCCCTTACTCATTTCCTCGCTACCACCATCACTACCTCCTCGCCAGGGGGACACCTCCGCGCCTAAAGGATATCCTACCAATAACTCACTTCACCCTTTATTACTATGGCCCCCTTAAATGTTCTCACCCTTAATGTACAGGGTATCAATTCCCCCAACAAGAGACGTAAAGCATTCAGATCCTTTACCTCACTTAAAGCCCATATAGTTTGCCTACAAGAAACCCATTTCACAGACCGCCACTGCCCCAAATTCATAAGTCCCTCATACCCACAATTTTACACAGCCTCCGCTTCTAGTAAGCGTCGAGGTGTTTTAATCAGCTTTCATCGTACATCACCATTCACCCTTACAGTCGAGATCAAGGACCTGGAAGGTAGATATCTTATATTAAAAGGCTTCTTGCTCGACTCAGAAATCACAGTTGTAAATTATTACGCCCCCAACCGCAACCCCTCTGCCTTCCTGTCACACCTTCTCCAAATAGTAGATGTACACAAAAAAGGCACACTGATAATATGTGGTGACTCCAATCAGGTTATACACCCATCAATAGATAAATCTCCATATACACCATCCTCATCTCCGACCAAACTAACCTTTTCTCACCTCACCCAACAATACTCTTTGATTGACACATGTCGAGAATGTAACCCTTCTAAAAAACAATTTTCTTTCTACTCTCACCCCCATAACTCCTTTTCGCGCATAGACCACATTTTTATTTCAGTCGGTACTTCCCCCACGTTGATCTCATCCTTAATAGTCCCTATCCCTTGGACTGACCATAACGCGATTCTATCCTCATTTATATCCCTCATTCCCAGACAGAAGTCTCCTTCCTGGTCACTTAACGATACAATACTAGCCAATCCCTCATATGCCCTAGAGACTGCCTCTGAGATCTGCAGGTACATCTCTGAAAACAAAACAGATGGGATCTCCCCCTTAACTGTTTGGGAGGCCCATAAGCCAGTACTCAGAGGCTTCCTAATAAACCTAGCCTCACGATGAAAAAAAGACCGCAAGGCACTCTTTCAGACTTTAGAGACAAACTTCATGCAAGCACACGCCACTTTTCAAACAAATCCCTCCCCTAACCATAAACTTGAACTAGAGAAGGCTAGACTGGAATTAGATTTATTCTTATCAGATTCAGCCGAAAAAGCTATACGATGTTCTAAACATAAAGTATACACGAAAGCCAATAAACCGGACACGTTTCTAGCTCTTTCTTTACGTAATATAGATAAATCACACAAACCGATTCGCCTTCGAACGACCCCAAACACACTCTCTAGCAACCCAATAAAAATAGTAGAGACATTCCGCCGCCATCTATCCGTACTCTATGACCAACCCACCCCCCCTGATCAACAACTAATCTCCAATTTTCTTGACTCCACGGTACTACCAAGCATCCCAGCCCAAGAGAAAGAAAAACTGGATGCCCCTATCTCTAATGAGGAAGTACTCTTAGCTATAAAAACCCTTAAATTGCATAAAAGACCAGGCCCAGACGGTTTTACGGCCACGTATTATAAACAATTCGCTGAACTTCTTGCCCCTCTTCTATCTGATGCACTCAACGCTGTCTTGAAAGACCGCCCATTCACTCCAGAATCACTCCATGCCTCCATCTCCATGATCCCCAAACCATCCTCAGATGATACATCTTGGATGAATTATCGATCAATTTCACTTTTAAATATAAATGTCAAAATCCTGACCAAAATCTTATCTATACGCCTCAACACAATCATTGGTTCACTAATTCATAAGGATCAAGTGGGGTTCATACCCTCTAGACAGGCAGGTGACAACATCAGAAGAACAGTCCTTCTATCCCACTTTGCTCGCTCACGTAACATCCCTGCCTGCTTCCTCTCCCTAGACATTCGCAAGGCTTTCGATACTTTATCGTGGCCATATCTCCAGCTTACTTTGCAAAAATGGGGCTTTGGCCCGCACTTCCTTAAATGGACTGCTTCATTATACTCCAACCCATCTGCCCATGTTAAGTATGCAGGTTTTCACTCAGACCCTTTCCCAATCAGAAGAGGAACCAGGCAGGGATGCCCCCTTTCTCCCCTCTTATTCGCCCTGGCCATAGAGCCCCTAGCACAGTCAATCCGCTCTAACCAAGATATAAAAGGTATAGAACTAGGGGGTCATCACCATAAACTATGTTTATTCGCTGATGATGTTCTCATTTTCCTCACATCCCCACTGACCTCGTCCCCAAATCTACTCTCATTACTAAATAAATTTGCCACGATATCAGGTCTGACACCCAAAAATCCAAAATTCGTAATATCTCCCTGCCCCTCCCACTGCAAACACAACTCCAACATGTCCTCCCTTTCTCTTGGGCTCCACATCATTTAACATTCCTAGGGATCAAACTGACACCTAACCCCACAAACCTCTACTCAGCGAACTACCCCCCAATGATGACTCATCTCTCTAAACTGATGGACTCCTGGTCAGCTCTCCCTATATCATGGTTAGGGCGTATTACAGTCATTAAAATGGCTATTTTACCTAAGATTCTATATCTTTTCAGAGTACTTCCCGTCCTGGTACCCGCCCATTTCCTCCGAATCTTACAGCGTAAGGCCCTGGGGTTCATCTGGAATAAGACCAGGCCCCGCGTCTCTCAATCGGTACTGTACCAAAACAAACTTCAAGGTGGATTAGGGATGCCCTCTTTCTCCAAATACTATCAGGCTGCGCAAATCGCTACACTGACAAAATACCATGCTGCAAAAGAGGTCCCCTTATGGGTCTCCTTAGAAGCTATAGATTGCGATCATCTATCTCTAGCCAACTTCTTATGGCTCCAAGCCAAACATAGAGGGATAATCAAAAACCCGGTCACCTATCAATCTATCCACATATGGGACACCCTCAAATTCAAATTCAAACTCCAATCAACTCATAACCCCCTCCTCTCATTCATACGTAATCCAGCCTTCTACCCAGCCTGGGTCTCCCCAACCTCCTTTATTAACTGGGTGAATGCCGATCTACTAAGAGCATACTCATTTTTTACTGCAGATAACTTCATACCCTTCCCCACCTTGTGTGAAACATTCGGTCTTCCTCAATCTGAGATCTTTCGATATCTACAACTGAAACATTTCTTTCCCCCCTGTAAACGGTTAGATACATCTCTTCCTTCTATGACAAGCTTTGAACACACCTGTCTTTATGAACCCCATGCTCGAGGAGTGATTACTCAACTATACCGTCTCTTAATAGAACCTCCCCTACACTCACAACCTCGTTATACCTCTAAATGGGCTTATGACATGAATATCACGGTAGATCCCGAAACCTGGTCTGATATATGGCAGAACACGAAATCAGCATCGCAGAATATTAGGGCTCTTGAAGCAAATTATAAAGTTATGTTTAGATGGTACCTGGTCCCGGCCCGAATAGCTAAATTTATCACCACACACAACCCTAATTGCTTTCGCGGTTGCCAATCCCCAGGTACACACTATCATATATGGTGGACTTGTCCGACCGTCATAACGTTTTGGCACACAATTTTCACAATGATTTCAACGGTCACAGGTCACAAAATTGATCCCTCTTCCGAGGTGGCCTTGCTGAATGTCAAACCAGAAGCTATAAGCGACATCAATTTAAATTGGTATTACAAATAACCACGGCTGCCAAACAAACAGTAGCGAAAGCCTGGAAATCCACACACTTAGTCATCTCAGAAACAATCCAAAGAATAACTACCACGATGATTCATGCTAAAATCGAGGCCACACTATTGAACAACATCCCCAAATTTGAATGAATATGGCAACCCTGGGTTGAACATTACCTGCCACCCAATTTTGACTCCTCTCTTCTACTTCCATAGCTTGCCTAGCTACCCCAACACCCATGGTACACTAAAACCGCCAACCCATAATGCATTATCCCCCCTTGCGAGGAACAGAGAAATCCCTCTTTTTCTCTTCTCTCTTCTTTTTCTGCCCTGACCCTTTCCCCACTTACCTCTTCTTTGCACTCTATATTCCTGGACTCCCACCCCCCAACCGTCCCTTTTCCTTGAAGGTTTATGCATCTATATATACCATCCTGAACTGCATATAGAATAGCCTACTAAGGAGATCTCTCCTTTCCATATACATTGCTTTAATTATGTGACTAACAGGTCAACCTCATCAGTTGTTTTAAGTTAATATCACTACTATACACCAATCCCATTCCCGGTTACCACAACAGCTTCATCAGTAGACTGGGCTAATTACCGTACTTCACTAATGGTTCTCTGACCACTTCTTAATACCCATTGTCTCCAATACGGAGATAAGTTCAATAAATTCTAGTGCGACGCTTGACTATTTAAAACTCAACCGAAGGAACTTAACAATGTCATAATGTCGTCACACTGATCTATGCAATATTCATACTCTTTTTTCATATGTGTACCTATAACAATTGTTCTCCTGTAGTTGTTTATAATTAGATCAATGATTATCCTTTTACTGGGACCCGGCGGGCCGACTTTCCCCCCGAGACACAGTTTGTTTCCAACTAGGGTGTCCGGGGATGGAAGACGGTAAGCTTGGCCTCATTTCTATCTCTCATAAATTTTATACCCAATCATTGCTATTGTTTATCTCAGTTCAGTATTTTTTCTTTTGTGAACTGTATTCATACCTTCGCTCCCCCTTCACCTCCTTTGGTGACTACCCTTGTATCCCTACCCCCCCTTCACTTTTACTTTTCTGTAATTTTCAATAAAATTTTTTGAACCAGAAAAAAAGTCAGTTCCGCTGAGGGCTTTCTGAACAGGTAAAAGATGAGCTTGCTAGAGTGGAGACTCCTAATGATCTTGAGGCCTTCATCCAACTATGTATCCGAATTGATCAAAGACTTACAGAAAGGAGGAAGGAGAGATTGGGAATGTTTGGAAGTAATGGTGGCATGCATTTCTCTGCTAGTCAATATGTTCAGAAGGATCCAAGAGTTTCTCCAGATTCTGAAACAGCTGAAACTATGCAGGTTTATGCCATTAAGAGATCCATTTCTACTCAGGAGAAGGAGAGAAGACGTTCGGAGAACCTGTGTCTATATTGTGGGGACTCTGGGCATTATGCAGTTAACTGTCCTAAAAAGGTTAGAAGAACAATTGCAATGACCGATGTGATCATGCCTGAGCAAATAAACTCTATTACCCAGTCGATCTCCCCATTGATTCATGAAGAGAATAAAGTCAATTCTGTACTATCTCATTTTATCATCCCTATTAAACTCATCTCTGAGGGTATTGAAATTCCTTGCTCTGCTATGCTGGATTCTGGGGCTGGGGGGAACTTTATGGACATACAATTCGCCCACAGCAATAATATTCAAATGAGAAATAAGTCTGCTCCTATCGCTATGGAGACAGTCAATGGTTCACCCTTAACTTCAGGACCTGTTACCCATGAAACAGTACCTTTGGTACTGCAGTTTGAGGCTAACCATCATGAGACCATCAGTTTTCAGCTGATTACATCACCCAAATTTCTTGTCATCCTGGGTATTCCTTGGTTTTCCACCCATAACCCCTCCATCAACTGGGAAGCACGGATCATAAACTTTACATCCCCCCATTGTGAGGAATTCTGTAGGGAACCTTGTCAAACAAGTTCTTTGCTGGTAAAGGAATCACAGGTGGATGTGGTTACTATGCAGTCATATGACAACCTGCCTCCACAATATCATGAGTTCCGGGATGTCTGTGATAAGAAGAATGCTGATCAGTTACCGCCTCATCGCCCATATGATTGTCCTATTGACCTTTTGGTCGCCTTTTTAACCTTTCGGAAGCTGAATTAAAGGTTCTCAGGGAATGGACTGATGATAATTTAGAGAAGTGCTTCATTAGACCCTCAACGTCTCCTGCACGGGCAGCCCTGTTCTTTGTTGCAAAGAAAGATTCCACCTTGCGTCCATGCATTGACTACCGGGACTTGAATAAAATCACTATTAAAAACCGCTATCCACTTCCTTTAATCTCTGAAATGTTGGAAAGACTCCGCTCTGCCAAAGTATTCACAAAACTAGACTTACGGGGGGCATATAACCTAATCCACATGCGTCAAGGAGACAAATGGAAAACCACCTTTAGAACCAGATATGGCCATTTTGAGTCCCTGGTTATGCCTTTTGGCCTCTGCAATGCTCCTGCCCTTTTCCAACACTTCATCAATGATGCTTTTTGAGACCTATTGGACCAGTTTGTGATTGCTTATCTGGGTGATATTCTCATCTTTTCTAATAACTTGGAGGAGCATCGCAAACATGTTTGCACTGTCTTTGAAAGGCTAAGGAAGAACCAACTTTATATTAAATTGGAGAAATGTGATTTTGAACGAACCCAGATGTAGTTTTTGGGATATATCATTTCTCCTAAAGGAGTAAGCATGGATCCTGAGCAAATGAAAGCAGTAGTGGATTGGCCTGCCCCTAGAAATATTAAAGAAATACAACGATTTGTTGGTTTTGCCAATTTCTACAGAAAATTCATAAGAAACTTCTCTAAAGTGATAGCACCAATTACACAGCTGACAAAGAAAGGGATGCCCTTTGTGTGGTCAGCTGAGGCACAGACTGCTTTTATTAAGCTAAAGACTCTTTTGACTTCTGCACCAATATTGGTACATCCTGATCCTGAAGTTCCTTTTATAGTGGAAGTGGATGCCTCAGACTCTGCTGTGAGAGCTATTCTTTCTCAGCGAAAAAGAGAAAAGATGCAGCTTCATCCTTGTGCGTATTTCTCTCGCTTAATGTCCTCAGCCGAAAGAAATTATGACATTGTGAATAAGGAGTTACTGGCAATTAAGGAAGCCTTTTCTGAATGGAGGCATCTGCTGGAAGGGGCTAAGCATCCAGTAACTGTTTTTACTGATCATAAAAATCTAGAATTCATTTGTTCTGCCAAGAGGATGTCTTCTAGACAAGCACGTTGGTCACTGTTCTTTTCCAGGTTTAATTTTATTATCTCGTATCGACCTGGGTCAAGGAATGGTAAGACCGATGCATTATCAAGGATGTTGACTGAACCATACCAGGAAGGGAACCCTGAATATACTATCCTGCCTCAAAAGAACTTCATAGGAGCCACGGGTTTCAAGACATTTGTGAGTCTCCTAAAGGAGGAGTATGAAAATGACCCTCTTCTCAATCATCCGCCTACGGATATTAACCTTGTGTACAAGAACGGCTTTTGGACTCATGCACATGGTCTATGTTCCCAAATCTGCTCGGATGGAAGCCCTCAGGTTGGTTCATGACTCAAAACTTGCTGGGCATTTTGGGATTTCCAAGACAGAAGAACTCTTGTCATGTTCCTTTTGGTGGCTCAGCTATAAGAAAGATGTCAAACACTATGTGGCTTCATGTCTGACCTGTGCATGCAGTAAGACTCCCCAAGCCTCTCCTTTGGGATTGCTTGAGCCACTTCCTGTTCCATCAAGACCATGGGGCTCAATTTCCATGGACTTTGTGGTAGATTTACCTCCCTTAAAAAAAAATGACCACCAGGGGTGGTGTAGTACTGCAATGGTCACCTCTATATGAGTGGTCAGGGAATATAGCTTAGGGTATCATCCCATACAGCAGTCCCAGTTCCTATAAGCTAAGCAAGTCTAGCCTAGTGGTACATGCCTACTCCAGAAATATAATGTTCACTGATCATAAAGTATATGAGGCAGAATAAAGGAAGAGCAAAGGAGTCTCTGTGGTTCCAGGACTGGGGTAGTCCACAGGGGATGGCTGGGACTGGTATCTCACAGGAACATAGTCAGTCGGACATGCACATAGGTTAGTTCAGACTGCATGTAGAGACATGGTCAGCAAACAGGCAACAGACAGGAATGTGATCAATAAACAGGCCAGGGTCAGTACAGCTGGCAGGCAGAGGCAACACTGCACTGGTATGGCATTTATCAGGAACATTGTTGCTGGCTGCACTGGTCTGGTAACCCTGGGGACTAGAGTGGCAGCAATCAGGATCACTACTACTGACTTACATTGATCAGCTGACACTGGGACTGGTGTGGTGGTGATCAGGTATAATATGACTCGTGTAGCGATGATCAGGGTCACTGTGAATGGGTGGTGGTGATTGGGGACACTGATTGGCAGCACTGGTCTGGTGACATTGCACTGTTGTGGTGGTGATAAGAGATAATGGCTGGTGGCGGTGACATACAGTGATATCAGAGCAGCCAGCCATTATACATGATCACCACCACAGCGGTATAATGTCACTGTAGTGTAAAAAAATATATATACTGTATATACATGCTATGGGGCAGGGGCATTTTATGAAATTATTGGTCTGTGTGCAAGATCATAAGCTGTATAAAGGGAAAGACACCAAATATTCATGTGTGGAAAGTACCAACGTCCAAATTAATAAGGTACATTGTTAAAACAAACAAATGTGCGAGGCAAATGAGGACTTTTAACGGTACGTAATGAACATAACACAAAATTTATAAAAAATATGCAGTTTTATTTAGAAAACAATATTAAAAATTCTCTCTGCCATAGAGGTCACAACACACGAATACAGAAATACATTCACGGGGGCGTGGCCTGACTGTGAAGCAAGGAGGACGCTTCTTCCCAGAGCTCCGAATCTCCTTCACCCCATCCGACGCTGCAGAGGACGGGTGAGCCATTACACCACCTGGGGGGATTACTCCAGCACCAGCTTCATCATAGAGCAAAAATCTGGCTGAGAGGTGCCCCCTAGCTCCAGCAATCCAAGCCGCCAGTGCGGCCTACATACGAACACCGGGCCGGCGCTTTCCGGCTCCCTAGGGGCACATCTACCAGGACTGAACACATCTAAAACGTGGGGATACCTTCCCACACCCCACAACCCCTTACTGTAATTTTGGCCCATTTTGCATTCGGCCGGCACACCCGATCCTGGCCACATCAACTAATTTAGGCTGCGGCTTCATTTGCGGCCTAGTCGTGATTTTCACATAGGCTGCCATCTTGTGGCCGAAGTAACCATTACACTCTACCTTGCACCCTAAGCACTGGAGATCATCCAGAAACAGGAATCCAGAGGCCCAAGAGTTTAAACCACAGCACATTTGAGCTAAATACATCAAAATAGTGGTCCAAGATATAGTGAATATGGCTGCCTAGGCCTATACAGACTGCACATCACGGTCCATCTCTTAGCACAAAGGGGCTGATATATCTCAAGGAATGGGCAAATCCAAAAGTGATCAATCCCCGGCTCCCATTCTCCCATAAAAATCACCGCCAGAGACACAAAAACAAATCGCTGAGATTTTCGTGTCCCGTTCACGGGACACCATGTCAGATCAACTGGCCTCAGGGGGAGCCGCAAAGAGTGACAATTGCTACACAGGAGGGGAGGAAGCCCAACACTCAGCAGGACCACCGCCAATACACAGGGAACAGGATCAACACCCCTTAAGCCTGCAAGACTTGCATACAGTGGCAGCAGATATCAAAAATGCTCTAACGGTAGCTATGGCCTATACAGACTGCACATCACGGTCCATCTCTTAGCACAAAGGCAGTGGCAGCAGATATCAAAAATGGTAGCTATGGCAGACCTCAGACACGACTTCCAAAAAATGCTAAACAGAGTAGAAGAGCTTGAAAATGTCACCGTGCGCCATGACATAGAAATGCACACCTCAAAATGTACCCTAGACTCACACACTCTGCAACTAAGAGATATGAAGATCTGGAAGATTTAGAAAAAAAGAGGACACAGACACAACATCAGAGTCAGAAACCTACCTGAGTCCTATGAACCAGACAACCTACCGGGCCACCCTCCTAGCCATCTTTAACGATATGCTAGGTAGGCCCCTTGAAACGCCGATTGAACTTGAAAGATGTCACAGGGCACTGAGACCCAGAGGAAGAGAGAATGAGCCCCCCAGAGATGTTATTTGTAACATAGTAAATTTTCAACTAAAAGAGGACATCCTCCGCAGGGCTAGAATGAGAGGCCGCATCACCTACCAAGGCCACGAAATTAAACTCTTTCAAGACCTATCGCAGATAACACTTCAACAACGCAAGGATTTACGCCCCCTCCTTGACTGCCTAAGGGAAAACAACATCCCATACAGATGGAAATTCCCATTCTGCCTCTCCGCTGGTCCTCCGAATCGGCCAACACTCCTAAAAGTACCTGAAGATCTACCTTCCTTCTGTGAAAAACGAAATATTTCACTGGAATAATTTTGCACGCCCAATTTTTCAGTTTTTTATTTGTTAAAAAAGTTTGAAATATCCAATAAATTTCGTTCCACTTCATGATTGTGTCCCACTTGTTGTTGATTCTTCACAAAAAATTACAGTTTTATATCTTTATGTTTGAAGCCTGAAATGTGGCAAAAGGTTGCAAAGTTCAAAGGGGGCCGAATACTTTCGCAAGGCACTGTACAGCCCGAATAAAGCACAAATAACTTTCTTTAGAGAAACCATTACAGAACTAATAGCTTTTCAAAAAGGCATTCTCATCCTGGGAGGTGACTTCAACGTGGCTTTAAACCCACTGGAAGACACCTCATCAGGATCCTCATCCCTACCTTTCCGTGCGCTCCGCCAAATTAAAAAACAACTGCAAACTGCCTCTCTACATGATGCTTGGAGAGCCCTACACCTAACCAAAATAGACTTTACTTTCTATTCTGTGTCGCACAAGCGCTACACAAGAATTGATTACTTCTGGATAACACAAAAAGATTTACAATTACTCTCCAAAGCTACCATTGAAGCATCGTTTCTTTCAGATCACCACCCAATCTCCATATCTCTCACATTCCCAGAAAAACAACATACCACAAAAACATGGTGTCTTGACACCTCCCTACTCCCCCCCCAGAAAACATCACCACAATTAAAAAAGCAATAAATGATTACTTCACAAGTAATAATACCCCAGAAACTAACCCCATTACACAATGGGAAGCACATAAATGCATCATAAGAGGTCTCCTAATATCCCAAGCCACAGCTCTTAAATGTACTAAACAAGCCAAACTAAACTCCCTTATGAGTAAAATCCAAACCCTGGAACAAACACATAAAAGAACCAGGGCTAACACCACTCTTTTGGAACTTTCCCAGGCTCGTGCGCTTCTCTCGGAAGAACTAGGCCACAAAATAAAAAGGAAGTACATTCTAACTCAGAAACTCTTCTATGAGCATAGCAACAAAAATGGAAAATATCTTGCCAGAGCTATACAGGAGAAAAAAACAAACACATCTATCCGATCAATAAGTACACCCGAAGGGGAAAAAGCTATCACTAATGAAGAGATTGCCCAACAATTTGTAGATTACTACTCAGGCCTATATAACCTTCCACCAGAACCCAAACCCCCTGACCTAAAAGTGACTAGACAAAATATAATAAGCAAGTTTCTCAAAAACTTTGCACCAAAACCATTATCTCAACAACAAGCCAAAAATATCGACAGTCCTCTTACTGAAGAGGAAGTCAAAATAGCACTCAAACAAACCAAATCAGGTAAATGCCCAGGCCCAGATGGTTTCCCAGCAGCCTACTACAAATCCTTCCAAGACTTACTGACTCAACCGTTCCTAAGAGCTTTCAATCACATAGCGAACAAAGATTGCCAACCACATAACCTATTAGAAGCCCACATCACCATCATCCCCAAACCGGATAAAGACCCAACTCAAACAGTGAGTAACCGCCCTATTTCTTTACTAAACACAGATTTTAAACTCTTTGCGAAAATCCTAGCAAATAGAATCCTCCCATTCATTACAAGCCTAATACACAAAGACCAAGTAGGATTTGTCCCGGGCCGAGAAGCCAGAGACAACACAGTGAAAGCGATCAACATTCAATCCTCGCTAGCCAAAAACAAACTCCCGGGATTCCTTTTATCACTTGATGCAGAGAAGGCGTTCGATAGGCTGGCATGGGACTACCTGAAAGCAACCCTTATGGCACTTGGGCTTGGCCCCAGGTTAATCTCGCTCATCATGTCCCTATATTCCAACTCATCGGCAAAGGTAAAGGTCAATGGCCTCCTATCGAACGCCTTCCAAATCAGGAACGGAACTCGCCAAGGATGCCCCCTCTCCCTCATCCTCTTCATTTTGACACTTGAACCATTTCTTAGATGAATCAGAGCCAACAACTCCATAAAAGGAATTTATATTGCCAAGAAAGAATACAAACTCGCCGCTTTCGTGGATGATATTCTCCTGTTTCTAACAAATCCCTTAACTTCAATTCCAAATATACTAAAGGATTTCAGCACATTCCCCTACAATGCCAACCTAAAGATAAACATTTCCAAATCAGAAGCCCTCAACATTTCCCTCCCCCCGAACCAATTGAAAGCATGTAAGGATAACTTCCCCTTCACTTGGCAATCCTCCGCCATCAAATATCTAGGCATTTACTTAACGAATCAAGCTTCCAATCTCTTCAATAAAAACTTTCTCCCTATCCTCCACAACATCAAAGAAGATCTTAAAAGATGGAGCAAACCACACTTCTCGTGGTTTGGAAGAGCGGCCATTATTAAAATGAACATTCTTCCACGCCTCTTATACCTCTTCCAAACAGTCCCAATTGCAATCCCTCCTTCGTTCTTCCAAAATCTCAAAAAATATGTTCCCAATTTCTTTGGCACACTATAAGACCAAGAATCAACAATTGGCAACTCACCATCCCCAAAACCAAAGGTGGCCTAGGTGTCCCAGACTTGAAACGCTATTATTGGGCTTGTCAACTGCAACGAATAGTTGACTGGAATGTACATGACAAAATCAAAGACTGGGTTACACTAGAAAATGCATTCTCCGAGACTCCCCTACACGCTGCCCCTGCCCTGGACAACCTAAAAAAATCTGCTAAAAATACGGACATATCATGCACTCCAGGCCCCATGACCCCAATTCTCAACAACCCGGAATTTCCTCCAGGGTTAGACAAACACTTCCTTAGAAATTTACCTAATGGGTCCGATTTACTAATCTTCCACGTAACCTCTAATGGAAATATTTTATCACTAGACGCATTCAAACGAAAATGGCCTGAGACGTCAATCAACTTCTGGAAATATTTCCAATTGAGACATTTTGTACATAATGCCCAAAATCATACGACCTCTAAAGACCAATCTCACCTTTTGATAATATATGTGCTACCAAGCGACCCACGCAACACACAATATCAGTTATATACTCCTTACTCTGGGCAAACATACCAAACAACACAAGCAAATTTTGCGCGGCATGGAATAGAGACCTGAAGTTGAACATAACAGAAGAACAATGGACACAAATCTTTGAACACACCCACAAGGGATCGATTAATGTAACAATACAAGAAAACAACTTCAAACTCCTTACACGCTGGTACCGAACACCATCTATCCTCACAATGTATAATCCTAACACATCAGTGCTAGCGATGTAACCAAGAATCAGGCAACCTCCTACACATTTGGTGGGAATGCAAAGAGATTGTGCCCTTCTGGGAGAAAGTTTGTGAACAGATTAACAAGATCACTTCACAAAACTTAACTCTGAAACCTGAACTATTCTTACTCCATCTCCAACCCCTGCGATCCGTCAAATATTGAAAATCGCTCTCCATGAACATGATTAATGCAGCCAAACTCTGCATCCCCAGATGCTGGGGAACACCCAAAACCCCTTTAATTGTGGATTGGTACAAACAAATCAGTAAAATAGCCGAAATGGAAGAATTGATCGCCATATCCAATGACTTACCTACCAAATACACTAAAATCTGGGCTGACTGGATCTCCTTTAAATTCTCAGATGTTTACAAGAACATTATAAACACCTAGATCATCCCTCCTACAATTAAGACCCTCTCCCACTATCATAGACCATAGAACGTAGATAGAGTGACTCCCCTTTATCCCTTTTCTTCCCCCACTCTCTTCACTCCCCCCCCTCCTCGTTTACTCTCACCCTCCCCAACGCATAAACCGATTGCGCTGGCCGCAGGGGTAGTCTGGGAGGAGTAAGAGAGCGCAATCAACTCCTAATTCGGATTGCAGATAAAAGTAGAAGTACCCATTAAACATACATGCTAAACCTATAATCTTTGATACAGCCCCCAAGTTATACTCACATATGATGTAAGTTAACCACAAAGGTACATCTGCCCTAAGAGAAATACTTACTGATTTTCTACGTAGGTACTTACAGCTCTGACTCCTCATTTGCCGTATTCGCCTACATCAAGTTTGCTCCATATACCTCCACCTACTTGCTCATGTTAAATTGTGTTTCTAAAATGTTTTCTCCGTGTCATTTCTGTTATAAACATGGCAATTGTATTTCTCCTTAATTCATTTTCCTATTGTATTCTGCTCTTCTCTCAATAAAAAAGATTTTTTTTTGAGGAAAAAAAAAAAAGAAATACATTCACATTGGAGCTGAAGTTTAATGCTAGAATGTCTAGTATCTGACCCCGCTCAGGGGATCCTCACTATTCCAGCATATACTTTTACATGTTTCGCGGGGATCTGCTTCTTCAGAAAGGCTTCAGCTAACAATATTTCTACAAAGACAAATGTTACATAATAAGCATATATCAATAATACTTTACTACATCATATTTAGTTCAGGCAGCATGGTCTGACTGGGAGCAGTTTTTAAATATATTATAAAATGTGATAGTTAGGGAGGTCCCTATGCCCCGCCCCAGGGCAGATTCCCAAGGGAGAATGTTTCCGGGGTATGGACATTCAACTCACCAGTATCCTAGGCCCGGGGCTACGACACTACTATCCAAAAGTTCCAACTTCCATGTGGATCGATATGGAGGCTAAGGGCCAAGATTCAAAATACTATAGCAGTCTGTGAAGGCAAGTATAAAACTACTTCAATACCCAAAGAATAAATAAAAGAGGGGAAAAAGATTGGGAGGGAATATATATACAGGGAGTGCAGAATTATTAGGCAAGTTGTATTTTTGAGGAATAATGTTATTATTGAACAACAACCATGTTCTCAATGATTCCAAAAACTCATTAATATCAAAGCTGAATATTTTTGGAAGTGGTTTTTAGTTTGTTTTTAGTTGTAGCTATTTTAGGAGGATATCTGTGTGTGCAGGTGACTATTACTGTGCATAATTATTAGGCAACTTAACAAAAAACAAATATATACCCATTTCAATTATTTATTTTCAGCAGTGAAACCAATATAACATCGCAAAATTCACAAATATACATTTCTGACATTCAAAAACAAAACAAAAACAAATCAGTGACCAATATAGCCACCTTTCTTTGCAAGGACACTCAAAAGCCTGCCATCCATGGATTCTGTCAGTGTTTTGATCTGTTCACCATCAACATTGCGTGCAGCAGCAACCACAGCCTCCCAGACACTGTTCAGAGAGGTGTACTGTTTTCCCTCCTTGTAAATCTCACATTTCATGATGGACCACAGGTTCTCTATGGGGTTCAGATCAGGTGAACAAGGAGGCCAAGTCATTTCTTTCCCAGATTTTCTTCTTTTTGATTACTGAACCGGAGGAACAAGTGGACTAGACTTGGGGTATCTCTTGGACACCAGGTAGTACTTTACACTCTAAATGTTCCTCCCTTTTGTCATGTGGAGAGACTTGTCACAG
>BLSH010072588.1:58289-88690 GCA_018402905.1 Glandirana rugosa | reverse complement strand
ACTCCACCCATAAAGGTGGGGTTACCCGACCCCTATACATATATATGTATATATGTGACACACGTCTTAATAATCCGTTTACTCATAAAACTGGTGTAGTAGGAGAAATACGTACAACAGAATGAGGTTCGACATATCCGAGCTTTCGGATGATGGTTAATTCGTATAATCCACTACACGTAGAGTCATTACTCTTCCCCACACCAAATTACTGTAGTTGTGGGATATAGTCCACACGTATTAATAATCCGTTGAAGGAAAGCAAAACCGTTTTACCCAGTTTTCTTCCTGAACTGTCCGAGGCTTTTCAGTTTTTATCACTCTATAGAACGTCTCCCTACGCTTCAGAAGCTTGGCAATTTTAAGAGTGCTGCATCCCTCTGCAAGATATCTCACTATTTTTGACTTTTCGGAGCCTGTCAAGTCCTTCTTTTGACCCATTTTGCCAAAACGAAAGGAAGTTGCCTAATAATTATGCACACCTGATATAGGGTGTTGATGTCATTAAACCACACCCCTTCTCATTACTGAGATGCACATCACCTAATATGCTTAATTGGTAGTAGGCTTTCGAGCCTATACAGCTTGGAGTAAGACAACATGCATAAAGAGGATGATGTGGTCAAAATACTCATTTGCCTAATAATTCTGCACACAGTGTATATATGTATATATACATATCCCCAGCCCATTGGGGTGGAAATACCCACCTCAGAATTGAAAGTTTTGGGATTATATCACACACAGCGGTATTAGGAGCAAACACAGGGCCATGGAGACAGAGGAGATATTCAATCTAAAAATGAGAAGGGGGACATTATGATAATAAGTAGTCCTTAGAACATAACTTAGGATGCCTAATGCATATAAGCAACGTATATCAATTGTACCTGGTTCAAAAGGCTGTAGAGGTTAACTGGTTAGCCGGTTGCAACGAGTGTCCATCCTGGCCCAAATATGGTAGAAAAATATACCCAGGGACACATCAATGTTCAAGGCAGGAGAGACTATTGCAAGCTCGCACTTATATGCCATATTTGGTGCCAGGGTTGAAATCCGAGCGGAAGTACATTCGTACTTTACGAACGCATGCGCGCAGGGACCGGTGACGTTGGCAGTCTGCGTTGGTCACGGGGACTGCCGTCATTGAATCCTTTGGTGCCAAATATGGCATATAAGTGTGAGCTTGCAATAGTCTCAGTGTATGGCAGCCCACACAGCGGACACATATTGAGGAACACTACAGGGTAATTGTTTGGAGATATATGGAGATTTTAATCCTCAGTTCAACCTGCTATTGATTGGAAACGGTTTAGCTGACATCCTGTGCCTTATTTTTAGATTGTGGTCAGTGGGAAAGTCTTGTGGCACAATCCCCCGGTCTACCTTCAACATTGGTGTGTCCCTGGGTATATTTTTCTACCATATATGGGCCAGGATGGACACTCGTTGACTTGCAACCGGCTAACCAGTTAACCTCTACAGTCTTTTGAACCAGGTACAATTGATATACGTTGCTTATATGCATTAGGCATCCTAAGTTATGTTCTAAGGACTACTTATTATCATAATGTCCCCCTTCTCATTTTTAGATTGAATATCTCCTCTGTCTCCATGGCCCTGTGTTTACTCCTTATACTGCTGTGTGTGATATAATCCCAAAACTTTTAATTCTGAGGTGGGTATTTCCACCCCCAATGGGCTGGGGATATGTTCCCTCCCAATCTTTTTCCCCTCTTTTATTTATTTTTTGGGTATTGGAGTAGTTTTATACTTGCCTTTACAGACTGCTGTAGTATTTTGAATCTTGGCCCTTGGCCTCCATATCGATCCACATGGAAGTTGGAACTTTTGGATACTAGTGTCGTGGCCCCAGGCCTAGGGTACTGGTGAGTTGAGGCCTCCCTAACCATCACATTTTATAATATATTTAAAAACTGCTCCCAGTCAGACCATGCTGCCTGGACTAAATATGATTCAGTAAAGTATTATTGATATATGCTTATTATGCAACATTTGTCTTTGTAGAAATATTGTTAGCTGAAGCCTTTCTGAAGAAGCGGATCCCCGCAAAACATGTAAAAGTATATGCTGGAATAGTGAGGATCCCCTGTGCGGGGTCAGATACTAGAATTTCTAGCATTAAACTTCAGCTCCAATGTGAATGTATTTCTGTATTCGCGTGTTGTGATCTCTATGGCAGAGAGAATTTTTAATATTGTTTTCTAAATAAAACTGCATATTTTTTATAAATTTTGTGTTATGTTCATTACGTACCGTTAAAAGTCCTCATTTGCCTCACACATTAGTTTGTTTTAACAATGCACCTTATTAATTGGGACGTTGGTACTTTCCATACATGAATATTTGGTGGCTTTCCCTTTATACATTCTAGGGGTGGATAACACACCCAGAGGCCCTTCAGTTTTTACAGCCACTTTTATAGTTGGTATACTTATTAACTTTTGGCGTTGAACACTCCGTGTATGGAAGTGTTTTCATAGTGCTTTATTTATAATATCCTCCCATTTCTGTCCTTTTTTTCCCCTATACATACTTGGTGCAGTGCGGATGGCAATATGGACCTACACGGGCGGCATGGACAGGTTTCATGTCTGAAATTGAATCCAGTTGTGAGTCATGTAAAAAAGATGATAGTGATCTAACGCTCTACTTGGGCAGGATTCAGGGCTTATTAAAGCAGAAGTCTCATCTGTTCTGGCACTTGGATTATTTCCAGAAATACATACAAGAAGATATAAATCCAATAGGTTTAAGAATCCAAATTTTTCCCACCATAAAAAGTCCCACTGAAGATTTCAAAAAATCATGGGAACAGACACTTACTACGTGCAGTAAAGAACTAATGTTGTTACTAGTTCAACAATATAATAGTGATATGGAGGCCTTGGATAAGGAGATTGAAGCATTGAATTTGGGGTATCAGTCTGTGTTTGAACATTCCAGTTTCAGCATTAAATGGAAAGACATTAAAGAGCGCTTAGAAATAGAGTTGAGCGAACCCGTGGATGTTCGGGTACGGTGAGTTCGGCCGAACTTCGGAAAAAAGTTCGGGTTCGGTACCGAACTTAACCCGAACTTTACCCCGAACCCTGAACCCCATTGAATTCAATGGGGACTCAAACTTTTTGACACAAGAATGACTGTAAAAGAGTCCTGGAAAGTGTTAGAGGGCTGCAAAATGATTTTAGAACACTAATCTGTCCCTTACAGCAACAGCAGGAACCTGACCCTATAGAACTAGAAGATGATTTTAGAACAATAATCTGTCCCTCTAAGCAGTAGACTCTACCTAGTGCAGTCAGATCTTTCTGTGATGCAGGGTGAGATCTGCAATCTGTCCCTAAAAGCAGTAGTAGTAGTAATCTCTACCTATCTATCTATCTGCAATCTGTCCCTAAAAGCAGTAGTAGTAGTAATCTCTACCTATCAATTTATCTGCAATCTGTCCCTCACAGCACCGCAGCATCCTCTCCCTACACTACCCAGAGAGCATGTGACATGCAGCACTAAGTGACTCCAGCTTATAAAGAGGCTGGGTCACATGATGCACTGGCCAATCACAGCCATGCCATTAGTAGGCATGGCTGTGATGGCTTCTAAGGGCAAACCAGTGAAACGCTTGTTGATTGGCTGCCCAGCAGCTATTCAACATGCGTGATCAAATACCCGAACCCAGAACTCGAACCCAAACTATTTTTCAAATGTCCGGGATCAGGTCCGGGTCACGGACACCCCAAAGTTCGGTACGAACCCAAACTTTACAGTTCGGGTTCGCTCAACTCTACTTAGAAACTCTGAACAAAGAGATTGTGACCAAGAAACAGAAAAAAATGTCCATGGATAGGCTGGCCTTTTCTCAGGGCTATGCCTATAAATGGGAAAATACACGAGGGGGTAGAAACCCAAAAAAAAGACAGCCTGGTACATCCTTCACATATGAAACTACTGAATCTGATTCATCCCTTTCCATGTTTTCCCTCCCACGGGCATCAGGTCGGGGATCGGGAGCCCAGTCGTCTCACTCTCACAAGCGCACTCGTCGGGGTGGTGGTTTTTCTCCCTCGGATCCCAGGGGCAAGAGGCGCCCTGGTCCTGCATCTCAAACAGGTGATGTAGCTATAGGTACTAATTTGACCCACATGTTACAAAACATCATTACTAAAGGTGATATTTTAGATCCAGTGACGGCGCTGCAGGAGGTCAAAAAACAGAGCAACCTGTCAGCTTATGTCCGTCGACCATCCAACACTCAAACCCCTCTGACCAATCTGAATTCAGCATCATAAACCTTACCAATCTGGTCCTAGACCCAGTAGATTGACATATAGATACATCTTCGATGATCAAAGAAACCAAAAAAAGTTGAAAAAAGAGCTCACTGAACAGATTAAACATTTTAGTATGAATGAGTTCAGGGCCTTAAGAGATTTGATGTTACTGTATGAGGAGAGTTTCGGTGGCTTGTCACCTGTTGAGATGGATGCCCCAGACCCTGGATCGATGCGCACCGTAAGTACCCCATTATTGAATGATCGTACTGCTTTCAAACCTAAATCACGACACTTTCCTGATTTATTCACCTGCCCGAATGTGTGGGCCTTTGTCCAATCGACTATCCATGATTTAAAAACCCATCAGTGGCCTACTCCGGAGGATAATTTGTCCCCTGCATTATCCCGGGCCCTTAAGTCTCTACGGGCCCGGGGTGATGTGGTGATTAAACCATCTGATAAGGGTAGAAACATTGTTTTGATGTCCCACCCACAATATCAAAGAACGTGTCTCAATATTCTTAGGAACAGGGAATGGTATTCCATGATCAGACCTGAATGTATCCCTCTCTCTTTCAGGAAGAATTACGGATGTTATGTATACAAGCATACACTGCTGGACTCATTGATCAGAAAACCCTTGAATATCTTGTTCCAAAGTTTCCAGGGGTTGCTACCTTTTATGCACTACCTAAGGTGCATAAGAGTCTATCTCATCCTCCGGGTAGGCCAATCGTTTCCGGTAATAAATCCCTAACTGAAAAATCTAGTCGTTACGTGGACACATTTTTAATGCTGCACGTAATTTGCCTTCCAACATATATTAGAGATATGTCGGACTTATTGAAACACCTGGAGGGGATCCATATTCCCCTGGGTACCCTGCTCGTGGCAGTGGATATAGAGGCCCTCTATTCCAGTATCCTGCACGAGCAGGGTATCTGGGTGATTGGATCCTTTCTAGCAGAACAATATCATACCACCTGGCCGCACAATAAATTTGTCTTGGATCTCCTCAGATTTGTTCTGACAAGAAATGTTTTTACTTTTCTGGATCAGGTGTATTTACAACATCAGGGGGTTGAGATGGGCACATGTTGCACACCTTCCTATGCTAATTTATATCTAGGAGGTTGGGAGAGGTGGATCTTCTCAGACGAATCCTTCAGCTCGTTTTTGGGGTCCATTCTCTATTGGTTTCGTTTCATTGATGATCTGCTGATTATATGGATTGGGTACAGGGAGGAGCTTTTGCAATTCTTAACTACCCTTAATACCAACCCTTTCAACGTGAAATTTACACATACTTTCAATGAAAGGCAAATCTCCTTTTTGAACCTCACAATCTCAATCTCTGAGAATGGAAACCTGACAACAAACTTATACCGTAAACCCAGTGCTGGGAACACTATTTTACATGCTTCAAGTCCCGCCCCCCTGATTAAAAGCATTCCGTACGCGCAGTATCTGCACCTCAGAAGGAACTGCTCCTCTGAGGATGATTTTCTCACTCAAGCTAAGTCACTTCAAATGAGACTAATGGCCATAGGATACTCAAGATCGCTTTTGAGAAAGGCTTTTAATAAAGCCAGGAACAAGTCCAGGGCAGAACTCCTATTTTAGAATAATCCCAAACCCAAAATGAATACTGTTAAATTCTTTACCCAATTCTCGGCCCATGGGAAACCTCTACGATCGCAGATGTCACTTCATTGGCATCTACTGACTGATGACTACGTACTCTCTAAATATGTACGACCTTACCCTGAATTGGTATTTAGAAGGGCTATATCCCTAAGGGATACCTTAACCTCCAGCCACTACTCTAATGTACCTAGAGGGGTTAGGCCCCCCAAAGGTACATACCGGTGCTGTGAGTGTCATAGATGCCCGTGGATCACTGAGGGGAGGGGGGGTTCACCTCCCCAACAGTTCCTGGTTGCAATCACGATATCATGCCACGTGTAAGACCCGTAGTGTGATATATCTAATGAAGTGTACTTGTCATGCATTCTATGTCGGGAAAACCAATTTGTGAATTGGGCCAAAGAGTACAGGATCATATCCATTACTCCAGTAATGGTAAGATCATAACACCAGTTTCTAGACATATAGGGCTCCATCATGCCTTTGATAATACGACTGTTTCCTTCTTTGCTCTAGAGGTGGTTGAACCCAGCCCGAGGGGAAGAGATTGGGATAACCTGATTTAATGGTTGAGCAGCACTATGGTTGAATATGAATTTTTTGTTAATATGTGTTTTTATCTATTATGTTACTTTTTTGAGATTGTGATGGTTAATAGTGGGGGGTCCTTTCCCCCTATTTTTTCCTCCCCAATTTTTTGGTTACTTCCACCTGCGGCCTTTCCTTTGGGGGTGGTCTTCTGGGATGGGCATTTTTCCATCCTTTATGGCCCTGCTACCCTTGACCTATGGCACCCTATATGCTAATATTAGGTCACTTTTCAATTGTGTACATCCCCCTTGCCGTCCTTTGGGAGTAGCCCTTTGTGTTTCATTAGATATTTTAATTGGGAGCTTAATCCCTCTTCATCACGAGGGTTTAGCTCCGAGCGGAAGCACGCTTGTATTTTACGAACGTATGCGCGCGGGGACCGGTGATGTTGGCGGTTCGCGCTGGTCCTTTTCGACCTATGGCACCTTATAGGCTAATATTTGGTGACCTTTTGTTTGTGTGCATCCCCCTTCCTGCCCTCTGGGGGGAGCTCTTGTTTGCTCTATTTGGTGACAGACCATGAGCTCGGCCCTTACTTATTATGAGGGTTGAAATCTGAGCGGAAGTACGTTCGTACTTTACGAACGCAAGCGCGCAGGGACCGGTAACGTCGGTGGTCCACGCTGGTTGCGGGCACTGCCGTCATTACATAGTTACATAGTCAGTGAGGTTGAAAAAAGACACAAGTCCATCAAGTCCAACCTATGTGTGTGTTTTTATGTCAGTTTTACATTGTATATCCCTCAATGCTGTGGTTCCTTAGGTGTGCATCTAATAGTTTTTTGAAATTATCTATACTCCCAGCAGAAACTACTGCCTGTGGAAGAGAATTCCACATTCTCACTGCTCTTACCGTAAAGAAACCTCTACGCATTTTAAGGTTAAAACGCCTTTCTTCTATTCTTAGTGAATGGCCGTGTGTCTTTGTGTACTCCCTTGCGCTGAATAGTTTTGTCCCTATAGTGGGGTCGCCAGTGCAGTATTTGTACATTGAAATCATATCCCTCTCAAGCGTCTTTTCTCCAGAGAGAATAAGTTCAGTGCTTGTAATCTTTCCCCATAACTAAGGTCTTCCAATCCCTTAGTTAGCTTTGTTGCCCTTCTCTGAACCCTTCCAATGCCTGGACATCCTTCCTGAGGACTGGTGCCCAGAATTGGACGGCATACTCCAGGTGCGGCCTTACCAGAGACTTGTATAGTGGGAGAATTATTGATTTATCCCTGTAGTTAATCCCTTTCTTGATGCATACCAACACTTTGTTAGCTTTGTTGCAGCAGCTTGGCATTGCATGCCACTGCTGAGCCTGTTCTCAACTAGGACCCCTAGGTCTTTCTCCATCCTAGATTCCCCCAGAGGCTCTGCCCCTAGTGTCACGTACCTAGTGGTGGAGTCTGCAACTGCCGAGGACAGCCTCTCTTACAATCCTGACTCAGGAACCCCTGATATGGTGAACAGGAGGCTCAAGAGTGCAGAATGGCACAAGTGCTTGACTGGAACACAGATGCGATGGTCACAGGCAGGGCTGGAGATGCAGCAAGCTGGAGCAGAGAAGGGACTCTGGAGAACAGCTGACAAAAGCCCCGTAAGGCTGGACCAAGCAGGTGATGCTGGATGAGAAGGCCAGAAGCAGACCAGATCAGACAACAGGCAGGCAGATCAGGAACCGTGGAGCAGGCAGAAGGATGGTCGGACACAGGCCGGGTCGGCAGTAGGCGGGCAGCGTGGTACCAAGGAGCAGGCAGAAGGATCATCAGGAAAAGCCAAGGGTCAGGGCAGGCAGATAGTAGCGGTGTCAGGGTCAAGCTGGTAGATCAAAAGAACAGGTTCAGCAGATAAACAGGTAGCAGGAATCTAAGGAACGTTGTAGACCAAACAGCAATGATCTCATGTCACTGTCCGGTTTAAATAGCCCCTTTGGCGCCAAGAACGGTTACGAACGGGGATGCACACCTCCCAGTCGCTCGTGCGCACGATCGTTCGTGCAGTGCTGTCCGTTCGTTTGTGCATGCGCCTGGGCACCATGTTTCTTCTTATGGAAACACAAGTTCTTCATCTTTCCTGACATTGCCCCCCCAATGGGCAGCCTCCTGATGCCCAAACGGGCAAGCCTTTCGGGGTGGGATCTTTGGAAAGCCTGTATCAGTCTCGGAGCGTGAACATTGGCTTCGGGTTCTCAAGAGCTTACTTCCGGACCATAACCTTTCCATTTAATGAGATATTGCACCTGGTTACCCCTTTTCCTGCAATCTAAGATGGTTTCGACCTCAAATTCCTCCTCTCCGTCAACAATCACAGGTTCGGGTGGCTCGGTGCTTCGTAAGGGATTAGAGGTTGCCGGCTTTAACAGGGCCACATGAAAAACTGCGTGAATTTGCAGGGAGTCTGCTAATTCTAGTTCATAAGCCAACTGTTAATCTTTTTCTTCACCGGCAATGGCCCTATGAACCTGGGTCCCGGTTTCTTAGACGGGCAGGCCAGCTTCAAGTTTGCAGTTGACAACCAAACTTGTCCCCTGGTTCTAAGTTTAGTTCACCTCATCATCTCCTGCAGTAGCTTGTTGTTGGTGCTGAAGAAATCCATAGTCTCTTGCACGGCTGGAACTGTACTTTCAGGGATGGAGCTGGACAGGAAGGATGGATGAAATTCGTAGTTAGCAAAAAACGGAGACTGTTTGATGGAGGAGTGCACGGAGTTATTATAGACAAATTCAGCCATAGGTAGTAAGGATACCCAGTCATCTTGGGAAAAAGATGAGAAACATCTCAGGTATTGTTCTAAAGTTTGATTAGTCCTTTCAGTTTGCCCGTTGGACTGTGGGTGATAGGCTGAAGAAAATGAAAGTTCAATCCTTAACGCCTCGCATAATGCTTTCCAGAATCTGGAGGTAAATTTCACTCCTCTATCTGAGACAATGTTGGCTGGTATCCCATGGAGCCTGACGACTTCTTTGATGAAAGCTTTGGCAGTTTCAGGGGCAGAAGGTGTATCCCTCATGGGTATGAAGTGGGCCATTTTAGACAGTCTGTCTACCACCACAAAATGGAAGAGAATCCTTCCGACGGGGGTAATTCGACAATAAAGTCCATTGAGATCATCTTCCAAGGTCTTTCCGCAGCGGGTAGTGGTCTCAATAGGCCCCAAGCCTTGCTCTTGCTACCCTTGTTTTGGGCACACGTGGTACAAGACTCCACATAACGCTTGCAGTCCTCCCCCACTTGTGGCCACCAAAATGTGCGTTGGAGCAATTCAGCGGTTTTATAGGCACCAAAGTCCCAAAACTGCGGTACGCACTTCTTCAGGTACAAAGATCCTGTTGTCATGCCACAATAATCCCTCTCTGCACTGGAGATCGTTTCCAGGAGGAGCAACATACTCAGCAGACAGATGTTTAATTTGTGACAACTGATCTTCCTGGAGCAAGAAAAAATTCCCAGAGGGCAGAATGGTGTCAGAAGAAGCAGGATTCCCAGGCTCATTGAACATATGTGAAAGTGCATCTGGCTTTGTATTCTTAGATCCTGGCCTGTATGTTAAATGAAAGGAAAATCTGGAGAAAAACAGAGCCCATCTGGCCTGGCGTGGTTTTAGTCTCTCTGCAGTTCTTAAATATTTCAGATTCTTGTTATCAGTATAGATCAGAATCGGATGTGCCGCTCCTTCCAGTAGGTATCACCATTCCTCCAAGGCAGCCTTGATTGCCAATAGCTCCCGGTCACCAATGTCATAATTCCTCTCAGGTACAGATAATTTGCGGGAGAAGAAGGTGACTGGATGCAACAGAGCTTTGGCGCCTTGTTGCTGGGAGAGTACTGCCCCAACTGCTGTTTCAGATGCATCAACCTCAAGGACATATGCGAGGACCGGATCAGGGTGCTTCAGGATGGGTGCAGATGTAAACAGGCCCTTGAGAGTTTCAAAAGCAGACTGTGCTTCTGTGGACCAATGGAACTGGATGCCTTGCCTGGTCAACTGGGTAATGGGTGAAATAATAAATGCATTATCTTACATTTTTCTACGTTAAATCTCATTTGCCACTTGTCTGCCCACCCCATTAATTTATTCAGATCTTCTTGCAAGGTTTCCACATCCTGTGGAGAATGTATTGCCCTGCTCTGCTTAGCTTGGTATCATCCGCAAATATTGAGATTGAGCTGGTAACCCCGTTCTCCAAATCATTTATGAATAAATTGAATAGGATTGGTCCCAGGACAGAACCCTGGGGAACACCACTTTCTACACAAGACCATTCTGAGTACTCCCCATTTATCACCACCCTCTGGACTTACCCCTGCAGTCAGTTTTCAATCCAGGTACTCACCCTTTGATCCATGTTGAGGGATCTTAGTTTGTACAGTAAACGTTTATGGGGAACTGTATCAAATGCTTTTGCAAAATCCAGATACACTACATCTACAGGCCTTCCTTTATTTAGATGGCAGCTCACCTCCTCATAGAAGGTTAATAGATTGGTTTGGCAAGAACCATTCTTCATGAAACCATGTTGATTACTGCTAATGATACTGTTCTCGTTACAATAGTCTTGTATATAATCCCTTATTCCCTCCAAGAGCTTGCAGATTATTGATGTTACGCTAACTGGTCTGTAGTTCCCAGGGAAATATTTTGGTCCTTTTTTATATATTGGTACTACATTGGCTTTCCTCCAATTAGTTGGTATCATACCAGTCAGAAAACTGCTCTTAAAAATTAGGTATAAAAGTCTGGCAATAACTTGGCTAAGTTCCTTAAGGACCCTCGGGTGTAAGCCATCTGGGCCCGGTGACTTATTAGTGTTCAGTTTTTCAAGCCTATTCCTGATTTTATCCTCAGTTAGCCATGAGAGTGCTTCCTGTGATGTGTTGTGAGAACCAGCATTGTAGTTCTGAATACTTGAGCCTCCCGCTTCCTTTGTGAATACTGAGGAAAAAAATTAGTTTAACACCTTTGCCATTTCTCCATCCTTTGTAACCAGATTACCTTCATCATTCTTTATGGGGCCAATATGATCTGACCTCCCTCTCTTGCTGTTTATATACTTAAAGAATTTCTTGGAATTCCTTTTACTCTCCTCAGCTATGTGTCTTTCATGTTCTACCTTAGATGCTCTGATTGCACCTTTGCATTCTTTGTTGCGTGTTTTATAGATATGAAAATCTGACCCTCCGCCTTGTATTTTTTGAACGCCTTCCTTTTTGCTTTTATGTGTGCCTTTATGTCGGCATTAAGGCATCCTGGTCTTTGATTAGCTCTTTTAAACTTATTTCCGGTTGGGATACACTGGCTAACACCTTTGTTTAGTATGTTCTTGGAGCACTCCCATTTTTCCTCCGCATTCATTGTTCCTAGAGTTTTATCCCAGTTAACATCTTCTAGCAAGGAGCGTAGTTTCTGGAAGTTGGCTCTTTTAAAATTCAGTGTCTTTGTATTCCCCTTATGTTTCATATTTGTGTAATTTATGCTAAAACTAATTGACCTGTGATCGCTATTTCCTAGATTGCCCCTTACTTCCACGTCTGTGATCAGGTCTGTGTTATTAGTAATCAAAAGGTCCAATAATGCTGTTTCTCTTGTTGGTACATTTACCATCTGACCCATGAAATTATACTGCAGGACATTTAGGAAATGGCGAGCCTTAGCTGAACGCGCAGTACCTTCCTCCCAGTCAATATCTGGATAATTAAAATCCCCCATAATAATAACACTTCCCATCCTAGCCGCTATTCCCAATTGTGATAGGAGGTCCCCCTCTTCCCTCTGATTTGGGGGCCTATAGTATATTCCCAGTATTACTTTCCCCTCGTATTTTCCCTTTGTAACTCTACCCATAAGGCTTCAGCTTCCTCCCCAGATCCACTAGTAATGTCGTCTCTCACATTAATTTGTATGTCTTTTTTTTATATACAGGCATACCCCTCCCCCTTTTTTGCCCTCCCTATCCCTGCGATATAGGGAATACCCCTAAATGGTAGCCAGTCAATCATGAGAGCTGTTGAACCAAGTCTCCGAAATTCCCACAAAATCCAATTCCTCCTCATACAGTAGCAACTCCCATCTTGTCTGCCAGACTCCTGGCATTAGTGAACAAGCCACGTAGTTTTGTCTGGACGCCTACTGTTTCCTTGCTGGGTATTCCTTGTTTGCATGTAAGACTTGTTACACTACTTGCCTCGGGTTTAGCTTCCTTATTCGGCCTACCACTCCTTCCCCCAATACTACCTGCTGGACTCTGTTCCCCTCTGGCTATTACTAAGTCTGGACCCTCCCCCCATTGCCTAGTTTAAAAGCCCCTCTAACTTTTCGGCCATCTTCATTCCCAGCCGGTCTGCACCTTCCCCATTCAGGTGCAACCCATCCTTTCTATAGAGCTCGTAACCGATTGAGAAATCATCCCAGTTCTCCAGGAACCCGAAACCCTCCTTTCTACACCAGATCCTCAGCCACTTGTTGACTTCCCTAATCTCCCGCTGCCTCTCTGGTGTGGCTCGAGGTACCGGTAGCATTTCTGAGAATACTACCTTGGAGGTCCTAAGCCTCAATTTTGCTTTTTTTGCAATTTTTCCTAGGTATCTGAAATCTTTTTTTAGGACACTCCACCTACCTCTAACTTTTTCATTGGTGCCAACATGCACCATGACAGCTGGGTCTTCCCCAGCCCCTCCCAGCAATCTGTCCACCCGATCCGTGATGTCCCGAACCCGAGCACCTGGTAAACAGCATACAGTTCGGTGCTTCAGGTCTTTATGAAAGATTGGCCTCTCTGTGTTTCTAAGAATTAAGTCCCCTACCACCACAATCTGTCTTTCCTTCCGCCTGGCTTCATCCCCACCCTCGCTGGAGGAGTTACTCCCCTGGCAGCTAAGGGCGCCACTCTGCTCCTGCGATGCTGATTCCTGACTGGTTTCCGCAATATCACACAATGGGGTGTATCTATTGGGATGTTCCAGCCCAGGATTAGCCTCCCTGACTATTCCCCTTCTACCCTTCCTGACTGTCACCCAACTACTCTGTTCTGGTGCCTGCACCTCTATGTCTCTACCCGCCTCTGTGCTGGCCCCTGCCGACACCTGCGGAGTACGATCCCAACTCTCCTTAAGTATGGAGAGTCATCGCAGTGTTGACAGTTGCTTCCTCAGATTCAGAACCTGGGCTTCCAGGGAAACAACATTCTTACATTTTGAACAGCAGTATTCGCCCTCGATCTCATGATCAAGGAACGCATACATGCGACAAGATGTACACCGAATCGCTTCTCCACACCCGCCGGGCATCGTACCTATAGATTAAGTGGGGACTGGGAATTATGCCCTATCCAATTAACTAATCGCTGGCTGCCTGCCTCTAATACTCACAGTACACAGGGTCTCACAGTACTCACGCCACACTCTGATACTCACTCCACACTAGGGTACTCACACTATATTACTTCAGGTACTTCCCAACCCTCAGATACTTCCCAACACTCAGGTACTTCCCAACACTCAGGTACTCCCTATACACAGGTACTCAAAACACAGGTACTCCCTATACACAAGTACTCTCAATACACAGGTACTCCCTATACACAGGTACTCCCAATACATAGGTACTCTCAATACTCTGGTACTCTCAATACACAGGTGCTCTCAATACACAGGTACTCTCAACACTCAGGTACTCTCAACACTCAGGTGCTCCCTATACACAGGTATTCCCTATACACAGGTACTCCCAATACACAGGTACTCCCAATACACAGGTACTCCCAATACTCAGGTACTCTCAATACACAGGTACTCTCAATACACAGGTGCTCTCACTACACAGGTACTCCCTATACACAGGTACTCCCAACACTCAGGTACTATCAACACTCAGGTACTATCAATACTCAGGTACTCCCAACACTCAGGTACTCTCAATACACAGGTCTTACAATATACAGGTTTCACAGTACACAGCTCACACCGTCAGACTTTTATTAGTAGTTGTGTCTCTCTGCTTATCCTCTGTAATCTGACACTTTGCAGCTTGTCAGTCTCTGCCTTTAGCCCCCCCGCCCCCCGCCTCCCGCCTCCTGCCTCCTGCCTCCTAGCTCTGTCGAGCCTGTCGGGTCTGTCACACAGTGCGATCTGCACTCACCCGCTGCCTCTCCTTGTCAGTCTTCCACCGCCCGCCCGTTCACCGCTTTCGGTCCCCCTGCTCCCACGCCTCCTCTCTCCTCTGAGGGATACTGTCCCCGGTCACTGCACTACTGCCGCTTTCCCGGTCCCCCGCCTCATTGAATCCTTTGGTGCCAAATATGGCATATAAGTGCGAGCTTGCAATAGTCTCAGTGTATGGCAGCCCACACAGCGGACACATATTGAGGAACACTACAGGGTAAGTGTTTGGAGATATATGGAGATTTTAATCCTTAGTTCAACCTGCTATTGATTGGAAACAGTTTAGCTGACATCCTGTGCCTTATTTTTAGATTGTGGTCGGTGGGAAAGTCTTGTGGCACAATCCCCCGGTCTACCTTAAACATTGGTGTGTCCCTGGGTATATTTTTCTACAATATTTGGGCCAGGATGGACACTCATTGACTTGTAACTGGCAAACCAGTTAACCTCTACAGCCTTTTGAACCAGGTACAATTGATATACGTTGCTTATATGCATTAGGCATCCTAAGTTATGTTCTAAGGACTACTTATTATCATAATGTCCCCCTTCTCATTTTTAGATTGAATATCTCCTCTGTCTCCACGGCCCTGTGTTTACTCCTAATACCGCTGTGTGTGATATAATCCCAAATCTTTCAATTCTGAGGTGGGTATTTCCACCCCAATGGGCTGGGGATATGTATATATACATATATATATATGTTCCCTCCCAATCTTTTTCCCCTCTTTTATTTATTCTTTGGGTATTGAAGTAGTTTTATACTTGCCTTCACAGACTGCTGTAGTATTTTGAATCTTGGCCCTTAGCCTCCATATCAATCCACATGGAAGTTGGAACTTTTGGATAGTAGTGTCGTAGCCCCGGGCCTAGGATACTGGTGAGTTGAATGTCCATACCCCGGAAACATTCTCCCTTGGGAATCTGCCCTGGGGCGGGGCATAGGGACCTCCCTAACTATCACATTTTATAATATATTTAAAAACTGCTCCCAGTCAGACCATGCTGCCTGAACTAAATATGATGTAGTAAAGTATTATTGATATATGCTTATTATGTAACATTTGTCTTTGTAGAAATATTGTTAGTTGAAGCCTTTCTGAAGAAGCGGATCCCCGCGAAACATGTAAAAGTATATGCTGGAATAGTGAGGATCCCCTGTGCGGGGTCAGATACTAGACTTTCTAGCATTAAACTTCAGCTCCAATGTGAATGTATTTCTGCATCCGTGTGTTGTGATCTCTATGGCAGAGAGAATTTTTAATATGGTTTTCTAAATAAAACTGCATATTTTTTATACATTTTGTGTTATGTTCATTACGTACCGTTAAAAGTCCTCATTTGCCTAGCACATTAGTTTGTTTTAACAATGCACAAGATCATAAGCTGGACCCCATTGCTTGCTTAAAAAAATGGAGCATACTTGGTGCACTATGTCAAAGAGCTGGCATGGTTTTCATTGTGGCTGGGGTGTTGCTAGAATTGTAATAGACCTGGGGCATGTTTGGGAACCTTAATGAAGTTGTCATGAGGTGCTCAAGTGCAGCCAAATTCTGTTCACAGTGGGAGAGGCTTTAAGGTGCATGGTTAACAAAAGCAAAAGCCTTTTTGTACCCATAAAATTTGCTTACATTGCTGTGCCACAAGCAAGAGTCTCACAGACATATATAAACCTCAGCACAATATTTAAAAAAACCTCTTCCATTACAGATGATTTTGTGTACACTAAACATAGACAGAGAGCTAACATTTTACCTGAGCCAACCTTAGCTACTTCATTACCAGACACTTTTATCCCCTTCCTGCCCAGGCCAATTTTCAGCTTTCAGAGCAGTCACATTTTGAATGACAATTACTCAGTCATGCAACACTGTACCCAAATTACATTTTGATCATTTCTTTGACCAAACATTTTGAAAAAAAAACATTTTTCTTAGTTTGTTATAACATTTTCCAAACTTCTTCAAATTTTTCTTCTTCACTGATGTGCACTGATAAGGCTGCACTGATGGGCACTGATGAGGCTGTGCTGATAGGCACTGATGAGGTAGCATTGACCAGGCTGCACTTATGAGGCAGCACTGATTGTCTGCAAAGCCTCACTCCGTAAATTCATAGAGCTCATCTCTATCAGGCACATCTCTCATAGGCATGGGAGATTTCTTTCTTCTGAGCTCCAGTGGATGACGTCAGCGCCCCCCCAAAGAAGCAATACCGCACCCAGGCTTGAGCTGCCCTCAGCTCTTGCAAGAGCATCTGTGTGTGATTGAGAATGAAGGCACACAGGATCCTCTGTGACAGGAGCCAGAGAGAGGGAAGTGGCATGTGCAGCACCTCTGGCTCGTCTCATCCATGGCTGCAGAATGGGTCAAAGTACAGTGGGTCCCATCCTCCCTCAGGGCCCATGTGTACTGCACACTTTGCACCCATGGCTGATACACCACTGCTATGGGGAAAGATAATTAGTGGAAAATGATTTCTTTTTTTGTAAAATGCTTATACAGCTTTGAGAAATTTTTATGGCTCATATAAATGTTTTGTAACATTTATCCATTTTATGTAATACTCAAAAACTACTCAAAAACCCTGGTATCTGTTTGTCTTTATTTGATAATTTTTTTCAAAGTACAGTATATACTTTGCAATAGATTTAGCCATATTGTCTCCACTACTGCCAGTGTTCAATTATGCAGGTATATCATAGCTGGTGAAGGGGGCTAGCAGAGTGCTGTACATAGATTCCTGAAAACATGACAGTAACCTACCTTAGTACTGGTCTCAAGAGCTTTGAGTCAGGCGCAAGCAGTGGAATGACTCTTGGGAGAAGTTATGCAAATATTATGCATTTCCAGGCAGATGGTAATATTGTGCAGTCCATCCTAGGTAATGCCCACATGTGATGCTAAGCTTTCATGATTGGACAAACTGAAATCCAATGAGTGAAAGAGCTGTTCCCCAGTCAGGAAATGAGCTCCATTTGACTTACTGCAGCTTCCAATGCACACCGTGAGGCGCTTACAGTGTGCAGTTAAACCAGAAAAAAGCATTTCAGAACAGAGAGGAGCCCGTACAACTGCACAAGGCTGAAGCTAATGATGTAGTTCAGCTTTAAACTATACATACAGTATATGTATCTGTGTTCTATTTGCCTGGAGTTTCACTTTAAAGTTATTAAAAATTGGTCACCAGGAATGTTGCAAGATGTAACTGTTCAGGGTATGGCAAACACACAAAGCCATTAATATCTGAACATGAGCCAATGTCACTGTCTGTAAATATAATAGGATCAATTTCTTCAAATTCATCTTAGACAGTTGTATTTTAAAATGATTAGATCTTCAAATTGTAGATGGTCCCTAGCGGGTGGAATTTAGCTGGCATTATCAACTCAAACCATTGCCTTCCACAGCTGCCTAAGAGAGAGCAAGACCGCAATCACAGGACAGAATTCATGAAGTTCTGCCATTTCCAGGATCACTTAAGTGTGAGGTTTTGTGAGCAATGAGAATGCATATCATCAAGAAAGTGACCTTTGGAGTAATTCTTGATGCCCTTGAAAATCATAATGCTATTATATTTTGTGCAGAATTAAATTTTGCATTACATCAGTTTGATAAGAGAGAGGTAGCGGGAGAAAGGTACATGTTTTGCAGATTCAGTAAAAACATTGACAAGAGTTAAACCCTTGTTGTATCTCAATTATAGTAAGTCGGGAATAATAGCTTTATAAATGTGACAAATACAATTCAGTGCATTACTATAAATTATCTCTCAAGTGGAAGTTTGGTTGCTTTAGATACTATGCCTTACGGTTCATGTCAAACTACTATGCAATAAATAAGTGAGAAAAGATGATCTAGCGATTAAAAGCGTACAGATAAAAACCCAACAGGAATCTTAATTGATAGATGATATATTTATAATGATTTACGTGCTATAATTTGGGTTGTGTAAAATGAACCATGGGGAGATTAGTACTATAGTTTAAGTAGGCTACCAATGAATAGAAAAAAAAGATTACGTGCGCTTGGAACCTAAGTCAGCAGCCAACACTATAACCCTGATTCTAGGCACACTAATAATAAAAAAACAAAGTACGGCGCTATACATATATTATGTGCATATAAGAAAAATAAAGTGAAAAGAATAAAACATTAGAAAATTGTGAATCAAAAAACATTGTCCATAAAAAGGAAAGTCCCAAATGAAAATCTGTGCTCAATAAAGAATCCAGATATCGCAACAGTGACCCCCACATTGAATTCACACTGGAGGCTTACCAGAGAACCCGCAATCCCCCTTACTCAGGGAGATCAATTTGCACTTGGTTTAGGCTTGAATCCAGTAGCTGCAGCTTGTATGACATCAAACATGGCTCCATACAATCAGTATGTGGATATGGTGGACCAACAATCATGGAAGTTACTTCAGCAAAACCCTTTGCATGCTCAATGAGCGGGGTATATGTAAAACATAAAGTTCCACATAGCGCAATATTGTATAACTCAAAATATTTATTTAAAATAGTAGTGTACTTAGATTTAAAATTACATAGTGTCAGGGCTGGGCTCAGCTCTCCCTTCTCAGAGCAAGCTGAGGGTTAATTGCCAGTCTCAGCATCCACTCTGTCTCACCTGATGGCCATATCCTGCCTCGTTAAGGGAACTCTGCTGCTATATAAACTGCCTGGATCAGATTTCAGATGCCTTCACCTTGGTCAACATCTCTGGAGATATCTCTGCTGTGTTTTCTTGTGAAAGATTTTGCCTGTTTGACGTTCCCCTCTGGTTCCTGGATTCAAGACCGTGTTTGGCTGACTCTCCTCCTGGCTCCTGACCCTGCATGCCATTTGTTTGACCTCGCTGATCTCTGGACTCCTGTTTCACTGGCTTGCTCTGACTATCCACTCTGATTACCAAACCCTGGCTATGATTTGACCACATTTACTCTGTTTATGTCACTTTAACTTTTTATTAAAAAGTGTGATTTTACTGCACTTCCGTATTGGTCTGATTCATGGTTCCAGACAGTAGGCGAAGGCCATCAATTCAGAAGATGCAGACAATCCACTTGCTGGTAATATTTTTTCCAGATTGGATGAGCAGGATCATCACATGGATCAGTTTGCCATAGCGTTACAGATGCTCCTGAATTGCACTGCTCACCTGGTTCCTCCTAAGGTGGCCATTCAGGCACAACCTGTGCTGCAGGCCGCTCCTGCTGATGCTTAAGTCTCTGTGCAGGCATCGGCCTCAAATATGACCTCTAAAGAGGTATGTTTGGTTCCGCTCTGCTTCCCTAGTGATTTGGGGGTGATCCAGTTCATTGCAGAGGGTTTTTCAACCAGGTTGGGCTATACTTTGAGATGCTGCCCCAGGCATTCCCCACAGACAGAAGCAAAGTAGGCTTTGTGCTTTCTTTTCTTTCTGACAGAGCCTTGGTCTGGGCAAACCCTCTATGAGAGACGTAAAAACCTGTTGTCCAGAGTTACCCGGAGTTTGTGGCCTCCTTCAAAAGGGTATTTGATGTCCCCTCACACTCCACTACCGCTGCCGAAAGCCTCATGTATATCAAGCAGGGTACAAGAACAGTTGCCGATCGCGCCATTGAATTCTGTACTGTAGCAGCAGAGATTGTGTCAGGAAAGACGGAGAACTCGTGTTTCCATAAGGAGAAACACGGTGCGCAGGCGCGTGCGCGATCGAACGGACGGCATGAACGTTCATGCGCACGTGCGACCGGGAGGCGCGCATTCCCATTCATAACCATTCTTGGCGCCAAAGGGACTATTTAAACCGGACAGTGACATGGAATCAATGCCGTTTGGTCTACAACGTCCCTGAGATTCCTGTTACCTGTCTATCTGCTGAACCTGTCCTTCTGATCTACCGGATTGACCCTGACACTGCTGCTATCTGCCTGCCCTGACCTTTGGCTTTCCTCGACGAACCTTTTGCCTGCTCCTTGGTACCACGCTGCCAGCCCGTTGCTGACCCGGTTTGTGTCTGACCATCCTTCTGCCTGATCCTCAGTTCCTGATCCGTCTGCCTGCTGTCTGATCCAGTCTGTCTCTGGCCTTCTCATCCAGCATCACCTGCTTGGTGCAGCCGGACAGGGCTATCGTCAGCTGTTTCCCAGAGTTCCTCCTCTGCTCCAGCTAGCTGCATCTCCAGCCCTGCCTGTGACCACCGCACCTGTGTTCCAGTCAAGCACTCATGCCATTCTGCACTCTTGAACCTCCTGTTCGCTATATCAGGGGTTCCTGAGTCAGAATTGTAAGAGAGGCTGTCCTCGGCAGTTGCGGACTCCACCACCAGGTGCGTGACAGATTGCTTGGAACAATGAGGCTCTCCTGGCTGCTTTTTCTCATGGTCTCTAGAAAAAAATCAAAGATGAGATAGCAGCCCGAGACATTCCTACTGAGCTGGAGAGATTGATCATGTTTGCTATTCTCATTGACTCCAGAATCCGAGAGAGACCTTCCTTTAAGGAGCACTTGCGAAAGCCTCCTGTACGTTTTGGCTCCAAGCTTTGTAGTCCCACCTGTGCCTCCCTCACTTCCCATTCCTCCTGGTTTCGAGCCTGTCAGTGAAGTAGAACCCATGCAGTTGGGCTTCACACGTCTATCTGCCAATGAGAGAGCTTTTAGGAGGAGGGAGAGATTGTGCCCTTATTGTGGCCAGGCAGCCCCTGGTTTTGGTTACCCTTTCTTGGTCTCAGTCATCCATCGAGATACAGGCTCTAATAGACTCTGGGGCTGCAGTCCTGATTAAAGATAGTGCCTTTGTGTCTAAGCACTCGGATCCGCTGCAGCTTTGGCCTACTCCACTTGCCATTGAGGCTATTGATGGGAGACCTCTACAGCCTGCCCAGGTGACTCATGAGACTGCTCCATTGACCATGGGTGCAGGGGCTCTTCACCATGAGATAATCCAATTCCAAGTAATTTCCTCTGCTCATTTTCTGGTGGTTACTGGTTATCCCTGGTTACAGAGGCACAACCCCTCTTTTGATTGGTTTCATGTTGAGGTTCTTTCCTGGTCGCCACAATGCAGTAAGACATGTTTTCAGAAAGTGGCTAAGGTCTTGTGTACCTCTTCACTCTCCTCCCTGCCGGAGGAATACCACGAATTTAGCAATGTCTTTGATAAAGTTCAAGCCGGTAGTTTGCCTCCACACTGGTTGTATGATTGCGCAATTGACCTTCAACCTGGTGCCATACCCCCTCGTGGCTGAGTTTACCCTTTGTCTGTCACGGAAGATAAAGCTATGCCACAGACACACTTTCTAGAGAGTTCATCCGCAAATCCTCATCTCCTGCTGGTGCTGGATTCTTCTTTGTGAAAAAGTAGAGTGGCGAACTGAGACCTTGTATCGATTATAGGGGTCTCAAATGCTTCGCGATTAAGAATGCTTATCCGATTCCATTGATTACGAAGTTATTTGAATGACTCAAGGGAGCAACAGTTTTCACGAAGCTTGATCTGATAGGGGCATACAATCTCGTGAGGATCAAGGAGGGCGATGAGTGGAAAACTGCACTTAATACCAGGAGAGGCCATTATGAATACCCCGTAATGCCGTTTGGTCTTTGCAATGCTTAGGCAGTTTTTCAGGAATTTATTAACAATGCCCTCCGAGATAGCAATGTGTGGGGGTTTATCTTGACGATATCCTCATATGTTCCAAGTCCCTGTCCTGAACCCATAGTAACATTCATGTCCTGTCTGTTTGCTTACCTCTTGGTTGTGTCAGCCTAGAGGCCTTTCTCATTACCACCTGTGGGCTAAGTAATCTCCTTTCAGTGAACTCCACCCCAGTCTCCAATGAAGGAAACTCTATTTAAGACCATGTGCTGCAAAGCCTCCTTGCCAATCAATGTTGTGTGTGTTTGGCTTTGTGTGTGGTTGTTCCTGTTGTATGCTCTGAGTCTATTTCCATTTACCGACTTTTGGCTTGTTCTGACTATCCCTGCCTACTTGATACCCCGACCTTGGCATGCTCTCCTGTCTGTCCCTGTCTGCTTGTGGCTCTGACCTTTGGCTAAGGCCACTGACTATCCTTGCTGTTCCTGCACTGCTGCTTCCTCTCTTCCACCTGTAGCCAGCCAAGCGTGAGCTAGGGGACACCGGGGGCCGTGACCTGGATCCAGCTGCAGCCGAGTCTATCCTCACCACCAGAGGCTCTGGCAAATACCTACTGGCTCTTAGACTCTGCGCTCTGGGGAAACTGATGCACTAGCTCCCTCTGTTTCAGTGTCAGTGCTCCAGGGGCCCATTTTCCCGTACCAGCCGGAGCTGATTAGCAGCAGTCAGCTACAGGTCCACAACCTTAGTGGTGCACTTTGCAACCTTAGCGGTGCGCTTCGCTCTTCAGCAGTGTTATTTGCATCCCAGCAGTGCGCATCTGTCACCTGACCCCAGGTGTTGTGACAGTCCCTAGAGAGCCACCACACAGATGTCTGCCGTGTGCTTCAGAGGCTGAGAGATAATAACCTGTATTGTAAACTGGAGAAGGGCTAGTTCCATCAGGAACAGGTTCAATTCCTGGGTTATGTCATTTCCACTGCTGGTTTTTCAATGGACACAGAGAAGCCATCGGCAGTTCTACAGTGGCCCTGACCTGTGGGTTTACGTCCACTACAATGTTTTCTTGGTTTTGCCAATTATTATCGGAAGTTTATTCAGAACTTCTCGTCTCTGGTCAAGCCCCTGGCTGATATGACCAAAAAGAACGGTAACCCACAAAATTGGTCTCTGGAGTCCATTAAGGCCTTTGAAAGGCTCAAGGCTGCCTTTGTTTCTGCTCCTGTGTTGGCACATCTGGATCCTACGTTACCCTTCATCCTTGAAGTTGATGCATCTGAGACTGGAGTTGGTGCCCTTCTGTCCCAACGTCCCACCTCCGAGAGCGCTATGCATCCTTGTGGCTACTTTTTCAAGAAGTTGTCTCCTGTGGAATGCAATTATGAGATTGGGGACAGAAAGTTGTTAGTGATCATTTTAGCCCTTAAAAATGGAGGCATCTCTTTGAAGGTACCACTGTTCCGGTTCTCATTTTGACTGATCATAAGAATCTCACATTCTTGTCTGAGGCTAAACGCCTCTCCCCCAGGTGGGCGCGATGGGCTCTATTCTTGTCAAGCTTCAATTACATAGTCTCATTCTTACCCATATTTATAGTGAAAAGATAAGCGTTGCTCCAGGTAACTCAAGACCCTGCTGCTTCAACCTCTATCCCCAGAGTGTGGGTGCGGCACTGCCTGCAAGCAGGTGCATTGTAACAGAAAAAAAACCGACTGGATGGCCGCACTCCTTTGCAATGACTTTATTCTTGATCAAAGTACAGCATACAGGTGAACCAGAATGACCGGCTGACGCATTTCACACCAGCGGGTGCTTAATCATAACCAATCATATGATTAAGCACACGTTGGTGTGAAACGCGTCAGGGGTCATTGTGGCTCACATGTATGCTGTATTTTGATCAAGAATAAAGTCATTGCACAGGAGTGTGGTCATCCAGTCCGTCTTTTTCTGTTACAATCTCATTCTTACCCGGTACTAAGAATGTAAGTGCCGATGCATTGTCGCGACAGTTTTCCTCTGTTTCCAAGATGGAGTCTGTTCCTATTCCTGTGATACCTCCTGATCGTATTCTGGCTACGATTCGTACCAGTCTCACTTCACCTTTGGGTGACAAGATCCTTGCTGCTCAGATCCATTTGTCTCCTAAGAAACCTTGTGACCGCTGCTTTGTCCCGGAGAGTTTCCGTGCTGCTGTCCTCCAGACTTTACCATTCTCCCAAGGCTGCTGGTCACCCAGGGAAAAATCAACTAATGTAGGCTATTTCCCAACAGTTCTGGTGGCCTAGTCTCCGCACTGATGTAGCCACCTTTGTAGCATCCTGTTTCATGTGTGCTCAGAACAAAACACCAAAACATCTTCCAGTAGGTCTTCTACAACCCATACCCAATGAAGAGTGGCCTTGAACCCACCTGTCTATGGATTTTATTGTGGAGTTACCTAACTCTCAGGGTAACACAGTTATCCTTATGGTGGTTGACTGATTCTCAAAGATGTCACTTTGTATTCCACTTAAGAAGTTGCCCATGTCCAAGGAACTGGCATTCATTTTTGCTCAGGAAATCTTTCGCTTACATCAGCTTCCCAAGGTGATCCTCTCGGACAGGGGTAGCCAGTTTTTGTCCAGGTTTTGCTGAGCCTTTTGTGCACAGTTGGGAATTCAGCTTTCCTTCTCTTCTGCATATCACACACAGTCCAATGGGGCCACAGAACAATCCAACCAGTCCTTGGAACAGTTTTTACGTTGCTATATATCTGACCAACATAACAATTGGTCTGACCTGTTACCTTGGTCAGAGTTTGCTCACAATAGTGCCATCAATACTACTTCCCGATTGTCTCAGTTTATGGCGAATTATGGTCTCCAACCAGCCATGTTGCCTGACTAATTTGTTCCTCAGAGAATTCTTGCGTTGGAGGAGCATCTCTGTGGTCTTCGTTCCACTTGGATACGGGTGAAGGAGTCTTTGCAATGTGCCAATGATAGGTACAGACGTCATGCTGAGCACAGACGTCTACCTTCTTACCAAGTTGAGGAGAGGGTCTGGCTTTCTTCTCGCAACTTCCGACTCTGTGTTCCCTTACTGAAGCTGGCACCACGGTTTATTGGGCCTTTTCATATTCTCCACAAGATCAACCCAGTGGCTTATGCTTTAGACCTGCCTTCTAATATGCAAATGTCTAATGTATTCCATGTCTCCTTCTTAAAACCTTTGGTTTGCAATTGCTTCACCACCTTGGTACCACGTCCTCATCCTGTTCAGGATGAGATCCTAGAGGAGTATGAAATACAATATATCATTGACTCCCGCAGGTTCTGTGGGCGCATACAGTACCTGGTTCATTGGAAATTGTACGTTGTGGAGGAGCGTTCTTGGGTATCATTCTCTAATGTACATGCTCCTGACCTCTTCCGTGCTTTCCATAGACATTTTCCCCTCAAACCTGGTAGCCTCCTGAGAGGGGGGTCATTGAGGAGGAGGTACTGTCAGGGCCGGGCTCAGCTCTCCCTTCTCAGAGCAAGCTGCTCAGCTGAGGGTTAATTGCCAATCTCAGCTTCCACTCTGTCTCACCTGATGACCATATCCTGCCTCGTTAAGCCAGCTCTGCCTGGATCAGATTGCAGATTCCTTTGCCTTAGTCAATATCTCTGGAGAAATCTCTGCTGTGTTTTCCTTTGAAATACTTTGCCTGTTTGACGTTCCCTTCTGGTTCCTGGATTCAAGACCCTGCTTGGCTGACTCTCCTCCTGGCCCCTGACCCTGCATGCCATTTGGTTGGCCTCGCTGATCTCTGGACTCCTGTTTCACTGGCTTGCTCTGACTATTCACTCTGATAACTGAACCCTGGCTATGTTTTGACCACGTTTACTCTGTTTATGTAATTTTACATTTTTATTAAAAAGTGTGATTTTACTGCACTTCTGTCTTGGTCTGATTCATGGTTCCTGACACATAGTTATGCTTTAACATATGTTATTAAGAACAAATCTATTTCCCAACAACAAGATGGTAAAACATTGGTCGCGCATGCACAGTAGCGTGTGTACGTAGCTCTATCCAATGCATTTCCTTAGAGGGGAGGTCATCAGGGGTACATACACGTGCTGCGTGCCACACATATATACATAACTCAATAATCAGAGAGGCGTTCCTATTGGCTGATCAAGCTGAAACACCTGTGCAGTGATTAGACTATTCACGTTCAGTTAACAACAGAAGACCATTCAAAATACCCTGCCTATTAACCACTTGCTGACCGCCAACCGCAGGTTGACAGCGACAGGGTGGTTTGATATCGCAAACCGTCGTCATATGACAACGGCCGCGATCACGAGCCATGAGCACATGCACATTCCACAGAGAACCGATCACTTTACAGTCCTGACCAATGATAGGGCTCCTCTGCCTCTGTAATGTAAACAGAGGAAGAGGAAGTAGGCTCAACTTCCTCCCTCAAGCCCTTTTCAGTTTCAGCAAGGAAGAAGGAGCTTCTAAAACGTGAATTGCACCAACACCACACTGACACCAGGACAGTTAGGCACATTTAACCCTTTGATTGCCGCCTGATCTCCCGCCAGTTAACCCTTTTACTCCCTGTCACCCCCTGTCACAGTGTCATATAGTGCGGCAATCTGTTTTTTACCGATTGCTGTACTTGTGACCCTTGTGACACTAAATCAGTGTTAGGGTAGGTAGTATTAGGCCTAGTTAGGTGTAAATACCCCCCCTTGCCCCCCAATAAAGTTTTTAACCCCTTAATTGCCCTGTCACCTGTGATCACCGTATAAGTGTCACGGGTGACGCTAGCTATCTAGATAGTTCTCTTTTCAATCAGATTACCCGCCGTATATTATTTTATATACCTTTTATAGGTTTTAACCCCCGATCGCCTGGCGGTGACCCCAGTTAGGTTTTAGCGTGCGTTAGGGTCAGCGTAAACGCCAGGCAGGGCCAGTTAGTGAGGTACTCTGACACGCACACATGCACATTAGATAGGTGTTAGATATTATTGTAGTATCTGATCAGATCAATATCTGCGATCTGATCAGATATATATTAGTGTCCCCACTAGTCTAGTGTTCTAAAGAACACAGTGTTAGTGGGATCAGCCCAGATAACTGCTAGCACCTGCGTTTAGCCCCTCCGCCAAGCCCGGCCCACCCAAGTGCATGATCAATAGATCACTATCACTTTCAAAACACAGAACACATATCTGCAGCATTCGCAGAGATCATGCCCTATCCCTGCGAATTCTGACAGTGATTTTGGTAGCATTTGAAACAGGCTCTGACAACCAGGTGCACTTTTTTGCCTGTGTGTCACGCTAGTGTACGTATCAAATTTAGAAAGTCCAAAATGTCTGGCCGCACGTACACTAGCGAAGAGGCCTACACTATGCTGAGTATGACAGATAAGAGCAATGGGGAAGCTCCACTGTCAGAATCAGGCTCAGCATATAAACCTGTAGACAGCAGCGGCACCCTGTCAGATAGCTCTGATGACGGAGCTGTGGTCCCTGCTAGAGTCAGGCGTACCAGACCCTGTTCTGCTATCACTGATGTGCATGAAACGCAGGGCTCTCGTATGCAGCAGAGAGCCAGTACTAGCGCCGCTACCCGTTCTGGCAAGCACCAGCGGCCTAGTACCCCCTGGACGTAGAAGAACCAGCACTGCAGTATCATGTGGTGACGTGGCGAGTCCCATAAGTGCAGTTCAAGCTGGTGTGGCTAGCACGAGTAATACCCCGCAGCCACAAAGAAGATGAACACAGGCCCGCAGAACCCATGTTGCCCTTCCTGGCGCGCTTGCAAACCCTGATTGGCAACCCACCACTGAAGCAGCGCCCGTACTTCCCCCATTCACTGCCCTACCCGGAATCATGGCGAATACAGCTGATTTTACGCCCATTGATTTTTATTCGCTGTATTTCACGGAAGATCTCTATAGATCTATAGTGGATCAAAGCAATTTGTATGCTGGTCAATTCATCGCCACTAATCCCCATTTGACACTTGTCAGAGACTGGAAACCAATCAAGGTTTCCTCATGGGCATAACTAAAAAAACTGAATTGCGGTCATATTGGTCCACTGGCCAAATTCACCGTATGCCCGTGTTCTCTGCTTGCATGTCAAGGGCACGATACAAGCAGATTTTGCAGTTCATGCACTTCAGTGACAACAAACTCAGTCGTCCATGGGGTGACCCTGAATTTGACTGGCTCTAGTTCGCCGCACTTTTTATTCCCAACCAAGTTGTGTGCGTGGACGAGTGCCTGGTTAAATTTTCAGGCCGTCTTGCTTTCAAGCAGTACGTCTCCAGCAAGCGTGCCAGATACGGGGTCAAACTGTATAATCTCTGTGAGAGGGCCACAGGCTATACACATTGTTTAATGGTTTATGAGGGCAAAGATAGTCACGTAGAGCCGGAAGAATGCCCAGACTACATAGGGAACGCTGGCAAGATTGTGTGGAGCTTGCTTTCACCCTTATTCGGAAAGGGGTACCACTTGTACGTGGACAATTATTACACAAGTGTGCCACTTTTTAGTCACTTGTTTGATCACCAGATTGGCGCATGTGGCATCGTGCGACCTAATCGCCGGGGCTTCCCCCAACGGCAGGTAGAGTCGGGGAGAGGGAGCCTGATTGAAGTGTAATAATTTACTCGTGATGAAGTGGAGAGACAATCGGAATGTTTTCGTTCTGACCTCCCTTCATGCAGATACGACCGTCCAAGTTTCTACGATGACTGGTCTTGTGGAGAAACCCCTCTGTGTACACGAATATAACCTAAATATGGGAGGGGTAGACCTCAATGACCAGTTAGTGGTTCCGTACTTAATCACCCATAAAGCTAGATGCTGGTACAAAAAAGTGTCTATATACCTTTTTCAATTGGCTTTGCTGAACGCTTATGTCTTATACAGAGCGTCAGGACTGACTGGATCCTTCCTCAATTTCACGTAAGAGATCTTCACAGCCCTTCTGTTTCCAGATGGTGCTGCACCCCCACTTCACAATGTGAATGCAGTTAGCTGGCGGCAAGGGAGGCACTTTCCATGTGTCTTCCGTGGTACCCCAGGCCACAGAACATCCCAAAATAGACAGGCGTGACACCTACAGTTATTGTTCCACCTGTCCTGACCAGCCTGATCTTTGCATCAATGACTTGAATGCTACCACACATTAGTGAGTTATTAGCGTAGGGTCAAGCAGACATAGTGATAGGCACACGTACATAGGGTCTCCAAGGATGCCAGTGAATTTTGGGAGACCCAAACCTGGAACCGGTTTTTAGTTCCAAAAAAAGGCGTACCAAAAAAAAAATAATAATAAAAAAATGTAAAACAACAAAAAAATAAAAACGTTTAAAAAAAACAAAAAAATATATAAAATAAAAAACCAAAAACAGTTGTACATTTCTTTTTTCTCTCTCTCTCTCTTGTTTTCTCTCTAATCTTCTCTCTCTATTGTTAATATTTTCTATGCATACCTGTTTGTTACTGTTTTTATCATGTTTTCTTTGCAGGTATGTAATTTTTTTGTTAATGCTTACCTGTAGTGTTGAGCGAACCCGGACTGTAACGTTCGGGTCCGTACCGAACTTTCGGGTGTCCGTGGCACGGACCCGGACCCGAGCATTTCAAAAATCGTTTGGGTTCGGTCCGGGGTTCTGCTATTTTACTCCACGAGTTGAGAAGCTGCAGGGCAGCCAATCAACAAGCGTTTCACTGGTTTGCCCTTAGAAGCCATCACAGCCATGCCTACTAATGGCATGGCTGTGATTGGCCAGTGCATCATGTGACTCAGCCTCTTTATAAGCTGGAGTCACAGTGCTGCAGTCACATGCTCCTTGGGTTAGTGTAGGGAAAGGAAGCTGAAAGCTTGAGGGACAGATTTGAGACATTTTAAGACCTGATCCTGCATCCTGAGATAGATTACTTTACTACTGCTGTCTGTGCTGTTGCTCTGAGGACAGACAGCAGAAATTAGAGATTTCACATACCGCTGCTTTGAGTTGCAGACCAAGCTCTGCATAGAACAACGATCGCTACGATCGTGCTCAATGATCAGATTGTTGGGGGAATTTGAGATTTCAAATACCGCTGCTTAGAGTTGGAGATTTGCAGATTAAAC
>BLSH010072588.1:40283-53324 GCA_018402905.1 Glandirana rugosa | reverse complement strand
TTTTGGAGGGAAGTAAGAGGGTGAAGATTACCACCCGTATCGGTGAAAAATTTTTTTATATGGCCTCGTATCCCCGTTAGGCGGGGTTAAAGGTGGGTGATGGTGATACGAGGCCATATAAACGAGAAAAAAATTGACACCACCACTTTAGTGGCGGTTGTCGCGACCTCAACGACGAAATACTTACCACCCTCGTTTACGAAAACGACAGTGGTAATTATTTAGTCACGACGTCGACTTACCGTATGGACTTTTCCTTATTTGTTAATTATTTTGTGTCATTGAATTTTTTAATGTATGGACGATTCTTCTTTTTTTTAATATTTTGCGTAATTGTTATTTTGTAATGTCCATTCATCTCAACTCGCTTGGAGACCTTCAAGCCCAAGACGACGTGCGATCGTTCGGGTTCCGTCCGGACCCGGACCCGGACTTTGTCCCGAAGTTCGGACGGACCAGCAGAACCCGAACTTCCAGAGGTTCGCTCAACTCTACTTACCTGTAATGTTTTATTGTTAATGCGTTTTATAATTTTTTTTCTTCTTAGCAGGTATGTAATTTTTTAAGTTACTGTGTTTTATTAATTGTTTATTCCTTTTCAGGTATGCCATTCAGCTGCAGCACTGATTTATTAATGGTGACAGCAAAAGCATTTGCTCCCACCATTCATAAAGCAGCAACTCCAGCGCTGTTGGCGGTGATTTCACCACCACAGTTAAAAAAAGAGCAAATATACCGGAGCATAGTGGTAGTGGGTGGAAATTGGGGCGGATTGCCCCTATGCTCCGGTATATTTTTTTAAAAAGTGGCTATGCCCACCATTAGAAGTGGGAGAATGAAGGGAGGTTTTCTAATGGTATGCATACCCACCGATTGATTCTTTTTTTTCATGAAAAAAAGAACATTAGAATATATGCTCAACAAGGACCAGTGGCATACTAGTATGTTGCTGGTCTTCTCAGGCTACCCTGTCCCACCGGGGAACGTGAGACTGCAGCTGGTGGTTCTGCCAGCTGACCATAGAGCTGATTGAAGACTAGAATGGCTCCAATCATCTCCATGGCCGAAGAAACCGGAGGCTACAAGCATTTTGTGACTTTGGTTTCGCCAGATATAAACAGAGCCATTGGGAAATTGGGGAAGCATCTTATCACACCGATTTTGGTGTGGTCAGATGCTTTAAGGGCTGGGGAAAGATCTAGAGTTTAGTAGACCAGAAATAAAAAAAAAAAAATATGCGACAATACCTATTTTTATCATAGGGGATATTTAAAATCCTTGTGAAATGATAAAAAAAAAAAGATGAAAGGGACAGTGTAAAAATAAAATAAAAAAGCAAAATAAATAGTTAAAAAAAAATGCACCCCTGCCCCCCGTGCATGCGCACAAAGGTGGACGCAAGCGTCAGTCTCGAGTCATATGTACACAACAATTTCACCATGCATGTGAGGTATCAACGCGAATGTTGTATTTTTTCATGTAAACAAAAAGTGTCAGAAAAGACTTGGTGGTTCATATGGTTAGAAGAGTGGGTGATGTGCGGATTGCCAGGACAGTTCAAACCCCCCCCCCCCCCAAATGACACCATTTTGGAAAGTAGACACCCCAAGCTATTTTCTGAGAGGCATGTTGAGTCCATGGAATATTTTATTTGTTTGTCATAAGTGATTGAAAAATGACAAAAAAAAATACACAAAGTTGTGAGTCTATCCGCGTACAGGACCCCGAAAACCAATCACCGCCTTCAGCATTTCTAAGGGCGAAAATGTATGCCTTCACTCCTCACTACCTATCCAGGATTCGGAGGCCATTAAATGCCCAGATAGCAAAAATAAACCCCAAATGACCCCATTTTGGAAAGTAGACACCCCAAGCTATCTGCTGAGAGGCATGTTGAGTCCATGGACTATTTTATATTTTGCTACAAGTTTCCGGGAAATGACAATTTTTATTTATCTTTTTTTTTTTTACACAAAGTTGTCATTGAAATGATATATTGCTCACACATGCCATGGGTATATGTGAAATTAGACCCCAAAATACATTCTGCTGCTTCTCCTGAGTATGGGGATACCACATGTGTGAGACTTTTTGGCAACCTGTCTGCGTACAGGACCCCGAAAACCAATCACTGCCTTCAGGCTTTCTAAGGGCATAAAATGGTGATTTTACTCCTCAGTACCTATCACGGTTTGGAGGCCCTGAAATGTCAAGGTAGCACAAAACCCCCCAAATTACCCCATTTTGGAAAGTGGACACCCCAAGCCATTTGATAAGAGGCATGGTGTGTATTTTGCAGCTCTCATTTGTTTTGGAAAATGAAGAAATAAACAGATTTTATTTTTACATTTTTCAAATTTCAAAACTTTGTGACAAAATGTGAGATCTGCAAAATACTCAAAATACTTCTCAGCAAATAGATTGGAGTGTCTACTTTCCAAAATGGGGTCAGTTGGGGGGGGGGGGTTGTGCTATCTGGGCATTCCATGGCGTCCGAAACTGTGATAGGGAGTAAGGAGTAAAATCACCTTTTTACGCGCCTAGAAAGCCTGAAGGCAGTGATTGGTTTTTGGGCTCCCGTATGCAGCTAGACTGACAGAAAGTCTCACATATATAGTATCCCCGCATTCAGAAGAAGCAGCAGCAGAATGGATTTTGGGGTGTAATTTCACATACACCCATGGCATATAAAAGTAACTTATCATTTAGTGAGAACTTTGTGAAAAAAAAATAAAAAAAAAATTGTAATTTCCCCAAAACTTGTGGCAAAATATAAAATATTCCATGGACTAAACATGCCTCTCAGCAGATAGATTGAGGTGTCTACTTTCCAAAATGGGGTCATTTGGGGGGGGGCGGGGGGGTTGTGCTATCTGGGCATTTCATGGCCTCCAAAACTGAAATAGGTAGTATGGGATGAAGGCATACATTTTTGCCCTTAGAAATCCTGAAGGCAGTGGTTGGTTTTCGGGGTCCCAGAAAGTCTCACACATGGGGTATCCCCATACTCAGGAGAAGCAGCAGAATGCATTTTGGGGTGTAATTCCACACATACCCATGGCATGTGTGAGCAATATATCACTTCAGTAACAACTTTGTGTACATTTTTTTTTTTTGGTCATTTTTCAATCACTTATGACAAAAAAATAAAATATTCAATGTGCTCAACATGTCTCTCAGCAAATTCCTTGGGGTGTCTACTTTCCAAAATGGGGTCATATGGGGGGGGGGGGGTTGTGCTGCCCCTCCATTTTAGCACCTCAGGAAATGAGATAGGCAGTTATAAAAAAAAAGCTGCAGAAATTCCAGAAAATGTACCCCAATTTCGTAGGCGCTATAACTTTTGAGCAAAGCAATAAATATGCGCTAATTGACTTTTTTTTTACCCCAGACATGTGGCTGAATGCATTTTGGCAAAAATTTATGACTAAAATTTAGTTTATTGTATTTTTGTAATAACATAACGTTGAAAATATAATTTTTTTCAAAATTTCTGTTCTTTTTTGTTTATATCGCAAATATATAAAGCGCAGTGGTGAACAAATACCACCAAAAGAAAGCTCTATTTGTGGGAAAAAAAGATGTAAATTTAGTTTGGGTACTGCATTGCATGACCGCGCAATTACCAGTTGAAGCGGCGCAGTGCCAAATTGAAAAAAGTGCTCCGGTCCTAAAGCTGGAAATCCTTCCAGGGCTGAAGAGGTTAAGAATACAAATTCACATGCGCCATCTTGTGGTTGTTAATAAAAATACACATAATAAATAATTACATAAGAAATCCCTATACCCAGAACCATGGATATGATTTCTCATCCACCTGGGATAACATTCTATACCACCTAATGGTTAAAAGCGTGTCTCACAAGGAAAAACTTAATCTAAAACAAAAACAAAATGACCTTTATAGACACCCTAAAATAAATATATGGCTAAACTAGATGAGTAAAACCCTTTGTATTTACGAGGAAACTATACATATACACAAGAACAATGTAAACAGAGAACCCCCAAAAAAAAAACATACTAACTGAAATATAGTTAGGACAAGGTAGGAACATCAACAATTATTTATAAAACAATTGATGGTCCCACTCCACATTCCTACACCAAGGAATAGACTTTATGCCTATTTCAGTGAGCTATAACCATTGTTATTTACCATAACAACATTTATTTATAGCAATGACAGACAATAAGCAACAAATATAACAGTCAAATGCCTGAAAATAACAATCATTATGGCAAATAACATATACATTGTAGCATTGTGATGTGAGAATTTGTATTTTGCTAAACTTCCTTTTTCCATGAATGAATTGCCCCCTGGCCATAAAACAATAAACTTAAATATGTACTAGACATCCTAGGTTTCAAATTATTGCCATGACACGTGTTGCACCTTACCATGGCATAAAAATGAGTAATAATGACAGTCGCAATTTTGCTTTTTTTTTTTATTCACATAAATATTTACACAAACATCTGTCTGATATGCGTAAAAATCCAATCATGACAGGCAATCATGACTCATTTTGAATTGGCATACACCTATCTAAAGCCCAAGTCCAGCTTGATTCGAAAAAAAAAAAAAAGAAACTATTAGATGTGCCTGAGTATTACTAAGATAACAATAGCAGCTTAGTTGCAATACTTGACGACCATGAACTTACAGGAGAAATCTTCACCAAAAAAAGAGCTGACTTCATGACATAAATATCATTCCATGCAGAATTCAAGACTGTCCACCAGATATGGCAACTCATATACTGCCTGACTTTTATCTGACCTTGAATAAATCACTGGTACTAGAAAAATGTCATTTATAAATTCCTTAACACCTAAGGCCTCTTGCATATTGTAGCTTGAAAAAGCTCAGTACAGCTTTTTTTTTTACTGAGCTAAAATACAGACCATTCATTGTAATGTGCCTATGCACACAGGTGCATAAACAAGCACTGTGCATTCTTCAGTAAAAAAATAAATAAATAGAAAAATCTGCTTTTTTGTTCTGTAATTTACACCTCATGTGTGCAAATGCCCATTTACATATTGTGCAAAATGAGAATGCAAGAATACGTTTTGAGCATTCGTGCTTAAATGCGCAGCTGCGCGAGAAAATGCTTGAATGCATATGCGCAAAAAGATGCGTAAAATAGACGTGCATGATGAAAAAACTAGTTTTGTTTCATTTAGATTCATTAATATAGTTATTTAGTTTTAGTTAAATTTGGTTGATTCATTCAATTCATATGCGGGATTCATTTTATGTCTTCTTTCAAATATTCTTCAAATTTATCAATTTTTCGATTTGAAACATTTGAATCAATAAATTACTAATCAGTTGAATGGAAAATGTTAGCTTTTTTCCGATTTGAATGTGGTGAAGAAACAAAATAAAAATATTCATCAAATGAATACAATGACTCTTTAAATCACCTTTAGCTTAACAAAAACAGCATTACTTCGAAATGGTACTAATAACACGCACAGTCTTTGAGTTAGAATGGAGTAAAAAAATTACCCCTCACAGTTACCCTTGTTGGGGGCAGGAATGGACCCTGCTGTTAAAAATAATTTCAAAAATTGTAATGACATGCCACATTCAAACGGGTGCAACTGGCCACCTTCTCCACTGCTCTTCCTCTGACCGAACGAAGCCTCAGAAACACGTTGTCCAGCACCAGGAAACAGTAACCTCCCAGGGTCTGGAAAGACGTTGCACAAACTTTTTTTCTAGGTATCCTGAAGATGTTTCATTCTCTGCTCCCTCTGCAGACAAGATGAGCTCTTCAACTTTACCCTTTAACATGGGTCAAGAAGGGTTGACAGCCAGTAATGATCCCTCTCCTTGATATCACGAACCCTCAGGTCTTTTCACAGGCTTTGCAGAATCAGGGAGGCCATGCAGCCTAAGTTTGAGGAGGCATGAGAATCCTCTGGGTCGCTGAGGATGACATTGTCAGGAACTAACTCTTCCCAGCCACGTACAACTCCTTGAACAAAGGCAAGTATGTGCGCACAACCCCTGCTCTCTACAAGAAATATATATATGGACAGGGATATGGCAAGAACAATTTAGAAAAATAATTAAAAACATATAAAAACACCACATGCAACGTAGTATAAACTTCCTAATACATATAAACATGTGGGTTATGACATAAGTCCATCAGCACTTAGATGCAGGCAGCCATCCCAGAAAAGCTGAACCAGGCTCCAAACACTGCAAAAGACAAGGAGAGAGAGGCGCCTCTAAGTGTAATATGCAAGCTTTTAATAAAAGTAATAGGATTACAAACACTCACAAGGTGGTGGATAAAAACAGCATGGAAGCATAGTCCAAAGCGGCGTCACGATCACACATGGGTCTTGGAGCGGCTGGAGGCCGGAGAGGCTGTCAGTAAAGCCGTTCGGAATAGTAAGAGTGGTAATAGCCAGCTGATTCCAAAACGAGGCGTGAACAGCAAGGCAGACCAAACACAGGCGGGTGACGTCACAGGCAGTGCGACGCGTTTCCTAGGCGATCGGCTCAGCTGACAGGAGAGCCACGCCTCTTCTTCAGGCAGGACTACTGTGGATAGGACATGCTGATGTATATATTGGAACGAATGGGGGGAGGGGCAGACTAAGTCAACAGCTGGAGCTATCAAACGATTATTAAAAACATTAGTATCATATTACTAAAAGGCATACCAGGGGAAAAAAAGGAAAAAACAAACACAAGGAAACATGATGGGGACAAATCTTAGAATATAAAAGAGTGGCGTGGCCAGCGGCGGAGGAAGACGGTCGCAGATTTCAGAGCTCCGCTCTTCCAGGAGAAAAATACAGCCTGTTACCGCTATTTAAAGCAATCTTCCCCACCGCAAACAACAGAGATCCTACAGCCATACCGCAGAAACCTCATCCCCGCCAGAGAAAAGCAGCGGCAGCTTTCAATCCAGCCCGTAAGACGGAGAGAGCGGAGAGCGGATCGGAGCACAAGGTGCAGGAGACAAGCCCTGGTAAGCCAATCCACCCTCATCCCGGGACACAGACCAAAAGCAAGCCTATATAACATTACCCCTGGACTGCCTTGCTCAACATACTCTGCAAAACTAAATTCTGGGATCCTCCAGAGTCCGGGATCAATCTGTGAAGACACCCTATAACTAGGCCTTCACTACTGGGCCAGGCGCCATATTGAGGCCTACCCCTGCACCATCCCCAGACACTCCTCTCCTATGTCCGCTTACCATAAAGAACCCTAATACCACTCTTGTTCTCTCCAGGGACCCCTGTCACCCTACCCCGGACTTTGGAGTGTTTTTAACCTCCAACAGAGTGAGAACATAAACGGGGCCTAGTAGCAGCCGCGAAGCCGGGGACTAAATTTCAGAGATCCCCAACAGACTTCCACAGACGCGGCACAGACCAACAAGGTGGGACTTTTTGAGGTGCATTACTTCCAAGACTATCCTCTAACAACCTGTCTAAATTTAAAATATTTAAGCTAATCTAACAACTTAGACAGACTTCATCTTCCACCTCATTCTCACCCACAACTTGTTCATCTTTCAGTCTACTACCCCATCTAACGATGGCTGCCTAATTTAAACACTCCTGTGGATAGGAGCTCCATATTCCTCTTACAAGGGACTCATTATTTTGCAAAGCAACTCAACAAGATGGGGAAAAATGAACAAAACCCCCAACAACCCCGCAAGGACTCTATCCCCCAAACACCGGGCAATATCCCAGCAATGTTTAGGATGGCGGGGGGTGAGAACCGTGCAATTTCAGAGATGGATTGCGAGAACTCCACAACTGGAGCACAACTGCACAAGGCGGCTCAGCCCGCACAAATATCCCCCCACCAATCTCACCTATCCAACCACTAAACCTTGGTGACCTACAAGCCGTAGCGGCACATATAAAAGCCACTCTTACTGCTGCAATTTCAGATCTCAAGGCAGAAATTCACGCAGTCTCTTCCCGAATTGGAGCAGTCGAGCAAACAGCTTCATGCCATGCAGCAGCGATCAGGCAAGTCCAAAGATCAACAGACTCCAACCTTTCCCACATCATAGAGATACACAGACATCTTGAAAACCTGGATAACCGCGGCAGACGCCACAATATACGTATTAGGGGTATCCCCGAATCCGTTGAACAACACCAAATAGAACAAACAGTCTCTGGCTTGTTCAGCGACCTCCTGGAGAGACCAGCAGACTCCCCTATAGAGATGGAAAGAATCCACAGGGCACTAAGGCCTAAAGGAAGAGACTCTGAACCACCTAGAGACATCATCTGCTGTCTGGTCAACTTTCCACTCAAAGAAGCCATCCTCAGGAAAGCACGTGAGCGCAACAGAGTACAACTTAATGGCACAGATATCAAACTCTTCCAGGATCTTTCTAATATCACCCTAAACCACAGAAGAGCACTAAGACCTCTGCTGGACCAATTTCGAAGCAGGGGTTTCCCTTACAGATGGAAGTTCCCCTTTTGTTTATCAGCTACATGGAGAGGTCACTCCGCTTATCTCCGCACCCCGGACGACCTCCAGGCATTTTGTGAAGCCCTAAACATGCCTTTAGTTGAAGTCCCAGATTGGTACAGCTCATTCTCCATCGCAGACAACTGGATCGAAGTAGCAAACTACAGCACTACCAGAGCGCAGAGACATCGAGATAGAAGACGCAGAAACTCCTCAAACTCTCCACCACTTAACCACAACTGCAGAGACGAGAACCATAGAAGTCCAGGGGCTTCCCCTCCCCGCAGAAGAGACCGTATCGACAGCTAAAATACCCCTAATAAGCAAAGCTGAGATTGCTCATTTGCTTAATATCTCAACATGAACATGTTCTCCAGACAAGTTATCACAATATAAAACATTCTCTACCCCAGGACTTCCTCCATCCCCCAAAAAGGGATTTGGATCTATAGGTCACTTCCCACCTTAGGGCAACACCCTAACCCTGAACTCTTGTCATCTAAGACAAACACATACCCCTGGTCATGATAAGATGCTCAAAATACCCAAACCACATATAACTCAAAAGACAATCCAGCCTTCCTTAATCAGACCAGGACTTACAGTATTAGCATTCACAAGCCTCTGACCTAATAGATCTATAACAGGTTTGATCTAACTCTAAGGGGTATGATACATCGTTTGATAGAGTGACTACTATCTCAGGAAAGTTATATGTATCCAGTACTTAACTCCCTGGCTAGACTGTCTTTCCGCCTGGGCAAACTATATCCAAATGTCTTACTTTTACGGTTAATTGTTTTTTTTTTCTTAACATATGATCTTTTCATAGCAATCAGACAGCTCTATGGACTCTTCTTATGATACAACAGAGAACTTACCAAAGAGTCGTTTAACCTAGAAGTCATGTGAGTTCCTAATGTTTGTCATATTATTGTTCACACAATGTATTTTCAACAGTTGAGAAGTTCTGCATTTGTTACATATCTCCTGGCTCCCGGCGGGGCTGCGGGACTCCTGGGACTGCCTCGGGTCCCGGGGCCCCGAAGTTGGACTCTTTTCTACCCTGCGGTAATGCATCAAGCTCTAAACCTCAAAAATCCCGGGAAACACTGAGATTACGGGAAAATTTAACATCCCCCTGATTTGCTAGTTCATCCTTCATACCCTAGTTTTATTTCCCTGTTTAAAAACTCAACTCTGTCCCACATATCAATGAAAAATAGTCCTGCAAAAATTAGGCTCCCTATCGAAGAAATAACAATCACCCCTTACCAACCACCCCCCCTATACGTGCAACACAACAACAAACTCCACCAAAAAATAAAAAAGATAAAATGGGACTCTCTTTATACTCCCTAACCACCCAATAGGGAAGCACACCTCGCACCCCAAAATCCCTCTGCCCGTACAGACTTGCCCTTTAAACCATATGTGAATACCCGTAGTCCCCTGGTATACATTTCCCAACCCAGCTCCAAATCTACCTCTCTCTTGACCCTACTGGACTTCCTTCACCTACTCCCATCTAAGGAGGATTAGCAGGCCTATACCCTCCTCCGGAAAAAACTGTTTCCTGTATCACTACAGGTCCCCCCCTTCATCGTCACATTAATCTTTTGATCCCCTCATAGTCTCTCCTCACTGTTTTCCCTCTCCTTTTGACCTCTCCTTCTCTTTCTCTCTTCTCCCCCTCTCTATCTGCTTTTTTTTCTATTTTTCTTTCCTGGCCTCCTCCCCCGGTCGCCATCTCCCCTCGCCAACTCAGTTATATCCCACCAAAGGTCTCTCAACAGTGACCTCCAAACTAATCTACATAAAATCATGCCCCAACCTAACACTCAAAACCTCCCTACCAAATTGAAAATAGTTTCCATCAATGCCAAGGGACTCAACATCCCGGAAAAGCGCTCTCTTATACTTAGAGAAGGACATAAACTGAAAGCTGACATACTCTTAATACAGGAGACTCACTTTCAGTCAAACAAGATCCCAAAGCTAAAAGATAGCAGATTCACCTCTGGTTACCACTCATCCAACATGACCTCTAAAACGAAAGGCGTATCTATCCTCATTTCCAAACACACCCCCTTCAAAGTGCAGGACTCCCTCTTAGACCAGGAGGGAAGATTTTTACTCCTGAAGGGCACATTGAAAGGACAAACCATCACGGTAGCTAATATCTACGCTCCCAACACCAAACAGGTCCCCTTTTTTCGCCAAATAGGCAATACTCTCCTAGAGTTTAAATCTGGTATATTAATCCTAGGAGGGGATTTTAATGTCCCGCTTGACCCACTTCTAGATACCTCATCAGGTACCTCTGCCCTTCCATACAGGGCGCTAAAACAAATCAAACTTCAGCTACACAATCTTTTGCTACATGACACTTGGAGAACAATTAACCTACAAATGAAGGATTATACATACTTCTCCCCGATCCACCAGAAGTACTCCAGAATCGACTATATATTTATAACTCAACAAGATCTACCTTACCTACACAAGGCCACAATAGAACCAATGACATTTTCGGATCACCACTAGTGTTGAGCGAACCCGGACTGTAACGTTCGGGTCCGTACCGAACTTTCGGGTGTCCGGGACCCAGACCCGAACACGGACATTTCAAAAAACGTTCGGGTTCGGGTCCGGGGTTCTGGTATTTTTCTCCACGTGTTGAGAAGCTGCAGGGCAGCCAATCAACAAGCGTTTCACTGGTTTGCCCTTAGAAGCCATCACAGCCATGCCTACTAATGGCATGGCTGTGATTGGCCAGTGCATCATGTGACCCAGCCTCTATATAAGCTGGAGTCACTTGATGCTGCAGTCACATGCTCTTGGATTAGCTGTAGGGAGAGGGAGCTGAGGGTGTCAGGGAGAGATTAGAGACATTTTAACAACATCTGATCCTGCATTCTGAGATAGATTACTACTGCTGTGCTGTTGCTCTGAGGACAGATAGCAGAAATTTGAGATTTCACATACCGCTGCTTTGAGATGCAGATCAAACTCTGCATAAAACAACAATCGCTACGATCGTGCACAACGATCAGATTGTTGGAGTAATTTGAGATTTCAAATACCGCTGCTTTGAGTTGCAGATCAAACTCTGCATAATACAACGATCGCTACGATCGTGCTCAATGATCGGATTGTTGGAGGGATTTGAGATTTCAAATACTGCTGCTTTGAGTGACACATTGCAGATCAAACCCTGCCTAACACAACGATCGTTACATTCGTACACAACAATCAGATTGTGGGAGTAATTTGAGATTTCACATACTGATGCTTTGAGCGATCTGACTGCACTAGGTAGAGGCTTCTGCTTAGAGGGACAGATTCTTGTTCAAAAACCATTACCTACTCCTATAGGGCCAGCTGTTGCTGTAAGTGACACATTATTGTTCAAAAATCATCTCCTAGTTCTAAAGGGAGAGTTTCCAGTTGTTGCTTAGAGGGACAGATTCTTGTTCAAAAAACATTGCCTACTCCTATAGGGTCAGCTGTTGCTGTAAGTGACACATTGTTGTTGAAAAATCATCTCCTAGTTCTAAAGGGAGAGTTTCCAGGTGTTGCTTAGAGGGACAGATTCTTGTTCAAAAAACATTGCCTACTCCTATAGGGCCAGCTGTTGCTGTAAGTGACACATTATTGTTCAAAAATCATCTCCTAGTTCAAAGGGGAGAGTTTCCAGGTGTTGCTTAGAGGGACAGATTCTTGTTCCAAAACCATTGCCTACTACTATAGGGCAAGCTGTTGCTGTAAGTGACACATTATTGTTCAAAAATCATCTCCTAGTTCTAAAGGGAGAGTTTCCAGGTGTTGCTTAGAGGGACAGAGTCTTGTTTCAAAAACCATTGCCTACTCCTATAGGGACAGCTGTTGCTGTAAGTGACACATTATTGTTCAAAAATCATCTCCTAGTTCTAAAGGGAGAGCTTCCCGCTGTTGGAGTGAGCAGTGCATTTCTTGCACCAAAATAAAAAGTCCAGCTACGTTGGTGTTTTAAAAAAAAAACATATTAATTGGTATTAATAAATACTTACATAGGGCTACATAATACATTTGCGGGCCCAATGAGGAGAGCAAATAAGGGACGTGATCGTGGTACTGCTGGTGCTGCTGGTGTTGGTGGTGTTGGTGAACCTCCTGTTGGAAGGAGAGGACGTGGTCGAGGTGTGCCAGCTACACGCACAAGGGAAACACCTTCCTCAGGTAGCCAACAGAACCTTCAGCGGTATATGGTAGGCCAGAATGCCCCTCAACGATTGGTGAGGCCAGAACAAGTACAGGCGATAGTAGATTGGGTGGCTGACAATGCCTCCAGTTCCTTCACATTGTCTCCCTCCCGGTCCCTTGATGAAAGCTCAGAGTTGGCACCTGAACCCCATGGCCATCTGTCTTTCACCTCAGCCCCTTGTAAATTAGCTAAGCAGTCTGAGCCCCAAGTCCTGCAAGAGACTCTTATGCTTTTTGATGACTCTCCTGGTGTGCTTTCCGTGGGCCATCCACATAGCGCTGCCCCAGAATTGGAAGACATTGAGTGCACCGAT
>BLSH010072588.1:3882-34982 GCA_018402905.1 Glandirana rugosa | reverse complement strand
CGCACCACCCACACCATTAACACCACCCATAACTAAGTGTTCATCTCAACTCGCTTGGAGACCTTCAGGCCCAAGACGACCAGGCAGGCTTGAAGCCCTGTTTCAGGCCCAAGCCCAAGCCCAGGCCTGCCTTGGGTTTGCTAGCGTGCCTGGGACTTGGGGTTACCCCTGGGCTTGAAAATCCGTGTTTGTACCGGCATTGTTTCAGGACCTTTCGGGATCTCCCGACGTTTTCCTTCATTTTACCCCCATTCCCATCCCGTTCACGGGATGTTTTTTTACCCCTATCCCATTTATTTAATTTTAGTATATTTTTTTACCCTTCCCCACCTCCTCCTACTCCTCTACCACCGCCACTTCCACCTACACTGCCACGGTCATGGCCTAGTCAACCTCTAGGCTCCTACTCCACATCCACCCCCCTTCCCATTTTTTTATATGATTTTAATTTATTTACCCTATCCCCATTTTTTTGTAGGGCACTTGCCCTACCCTTACCCCCATTTTACTTCCTTTTGCAGCCCTCTAGGGCTTTCCAGGACTTTGTTACGGCCATGTTTGTGCCTAAAAGTTCGGGTCCCCATTGGGGTTCAGGGTCCGTGCGATCGTTTGGGTTCCGTCCGGACCCGAACCCGAACCCGGACTTTGTCCCGAAGTTCGGACGGACCAGCAGAACCCGGACTTCCAGAGGTTCGCTCAACTCTACTTGTGAATCAATACCCACCACAATTACCACACCCACCACGCTTACGTGCTTGCCCTCTTCCAACCTTGTATTTGTGTGTAGTAATATTTGAACTCTGGAAGGAAATAGAAACAGAAGATAAAAGATTAGTCAGATTTGGATTGATAAGCTCTCATATCTCCATTTATATTGTATTATATATAGGCATATCCACCTGTGAATGCCATTTTATCTCTGTAGGATTTTTAGTATTTTCTTGTTACTAGATTTTTATTATAATTTTCTAGATGTTGTATCAGTTCCTGTTCTTTTTTCTTATAACCTGGGTTTTGAGAGAGTTGGGTGTCATTACATCTGACAGCTTCAATCTCTTTATTTAATTCCACAATATCATTTTTGTATTTGTCTTACTCAATAATGTTGCTGCACATAAGCAAAATAATTATATTTTTCCTTGATCCTTAATCTATAACTGGTAGGGTATTAAGGGTTTTGCACCCAGATTTAGAATTATAAAGTGGTTTACCAGCTTTAGGGACTTCATCCACATCCTATATTAGAACATGTGAAAGAAAAAGGGAAATATTCCCAATGGGGTTGGACTTTAATGGATGAACAGCTGGCACTGAGATGAGCACACAATTTTTCATTAAAATTGTAAATATTTATTTCATACAAAAGGAATAAAACATTATTACATAAAAAGAGACATATCCATTTCATAAATCAGAGATGACATAATGCTGATACTGTAGTGATACAGTAAATATGGAATCATCCAAAGCATTTCACAGAATATTAATACCGATTCTTCATGGAAGATTCAACATTTATCTACTGTAATTATTCTCAGATTATACATGTATATATTTGTTTAAATTCATCAAAATTAGCAATTATTATACGTGCTCGCCAATTTCATCAGCATATGAATATGTGTAATCCCATGGGTACCACATCGGCTAAGGCCATCACTTTGACGTCAAATCCCTAGTAGCCAAGACCAGGGTGAGTTTGGTGAACACTGGATTGTATAGTGATGGATAAGGCAGGAAAAAAGGAAAACTACCCCAGAGGTCATTGCAGAGAGAAAGAAAGGGAAGCAAACGCTTGATCCAAGGGTACCTCCATATTAGTGGGATGGGCATCACATATTCTAACATGAGGCCCACCATAAGAAGATATATATATTTGGGCTCATAAGTTTACATACCCTGGCAGAATTTATGATTTCTTTGCCATTTTTGAGAGAATATGAGAACACATATATAGATGTATCTATCTATATATATAAAAAATAAAAGTCCAGGATTGCTGCACACAACTTCTTTAATATTTCAAAGTATCAAAATACAAGCATCGTTCAAGAATTCTCTTCAAATAGTAACATACTGATCATAAAAAGATCGCTCCATATTTACCGATGGTTTCGGGCTATTCTCCTCCTCTCACGCCCTTTCTCAAGGTATGGAACAGTATTCAAATCACATTCTACTAGTGCTATTTATTCACAATCGATGAGGAATCAATTACGACAATTGCTTCAATAATTATTCATATCTGATGTTTAGACTCAATCTTCTACGTCTACACACAGAAAGATCCTAATGGCTTAGCTCCAATTTATCACACAGATTTTTTCATGCCTATATAAATACACATGATTAGTTTCATAAAAAAACAAAAAAACAAATGTATATGTAAAAAAACAAATAGATAAGTAAATAAACAAACCAATCAAAGAGGCCGGTCCAGATCAATTAGGTCAGATCTTTGTTTTAAAGCTTAGACCCCTATAGGAATAGATGCAGATCAAAATCTCTATTTAACCCTTTAGGAAAAAGGGTGTCCAAACGGTTTATCCAGAAAACCTCTCTCTTTCTTAATTTAATTTCTCTATTACCTCCCCTCCTATCTTGTGTCACAGATTCTATTACCATAAACCGTAACTCGGACACCGTATGTCCCATATCTACAAAATGTTTAACCAAAGGTAATTTTGTTAATTTATCTCTTATTGCATATTTATGTCTCGCTATCCTATCTTTTACCTTCTGAGTGGTCTCCCCTATATAGAGGAGACCACAGGGACATTTAATAAGGTATACCACAAATGCCGATTGGCATGTGTGGTGTCCCCTAATTTCCAAAGTTTCCCCAGTATTTGGGTGATTAAACGTTTTCCCCTTAATCATGCTGTTGCACTGAATATAGCTTAGACACGGATAGGAACCATAATTAGGGGTACCCGAAAAGGTTCTACCAATATTAGTTTTTTTGATCCTGCCAACGTCCGACCTGACCACCCGGGAGTAAATTGTACGCCCCTTGCGAAAGGCAGACATTGGGACATATTGAAATTCCTCAATGGATGGATAATTGTCCCGCAGAATTGTCCAATGTTTTTTAATGATATTAAAAACTCTCTTTGAGTATGGGTGGAATTGTGTCACAAACGGTAACCTCCTTTGACCTCTGCACTTTTTTGTAGTTTTTTCTGCTTCTGTCCTAATCTTATTTAATTCCTTTCTTTTATAACCTCTCTTTTCTAGTTTGTTTTCTACCTCATCAAGACGTTCTTCCCTAATTCTGGGGTCACTCACAATGCGTCTAATACGTGAAAACTGACTCTTCGGTACCGATGTAAATACACCCGGTGGGTGGAAGCTTTTCTGGTGCAACAATTGATTGCGGTCCACAGGTTTCACATATAAATCACTTTCCAATCTACCTGCCTCCAGCATTACCATAACATCCAAGAAGGGCAAACTCCTATCACCAAAATTGATACTAAATTCCAATCCTGGAAGTAACAAATTAATGCAAGAATGAAACAAGAGCAAGGTATCCATGCCGCCCCCCATCGGACACTGAGATTGATGTGTTTAATAGAGGGTTAGGCTTTTGTCCAAAAGAACATATAGACAAGTTTTTTTTAAGCAAGATCTGTACAGATTTTATAGACAGTTATGTCTTAAGGCTTTTTTTTCTACAAAACCTACTGCTTTATATCCTGATCCACCTTTGTTGTCTATTAAGCACCTTGATTTGTCTAATAAAAGTAATATGGCACCTCCCACATCATCTCCGGCAGTGGAGTTATATATAAAAAAGGTTGAACAAGATATGAAAGCTTTTCTGAATGATCACACTCTAATTGACCATACACCTAACAATCTCTCTAGCCACTTTCCGACCGCCGATCGGCATCTGACGGCGGCAAAGTGGCTCGTACCCGCAAATCGCCGTCATACGACGGCGGCTGTGGGAACGAGTTTAGTGAGCGCGCGCGCCGCCGGAGGTGCGCCCGCGCGCTCACTGTGTCCAGGGGGGGCCAGGGAGCGGGTGCGGCGGCTTCGATTGCCGCCGGCTACCCGCGATGGCCCCCCCGGAGGGAGTGAGCGGAGGTCCGTGTAAGTAAACACGGACCTCCGCTCTGTGTGAGGGGGAAGGGCTGTGATCACAGCCTTCCTGTACGTGAAGGCTGTGACCACTTCCCTTCCCCTGTTAGGGCAGTCCCCATACAGTTAGAACACGCCCAGGGAACATAGTTAACCCTTAGCGCGCCCCCTGCAGGTTAACCCCTTCACTACCAATGGCATTTACACAGGAATCAGTGCATTTTTATAGCACTGATCGCTGTATAAATGCCAATGGTCCCAAAAAAGTGTCAAAATGGTCCGACATGTCCGCTGAAATATCGCAGTACCGCAAAAAATCGCAGATCGCCGCCATTTTTAGTAAAAAATAAAAAAAATTAAAAACCCCAAAAATGAATTCTCATCATCCGTAAACGCGACCACTTTTGCGCAAACCAATCAATAAACGCCGATTGCGATTTTTTTTATCGCAAATATGAGGAAGAATATAAATCGGCCAAAAACGGTGAAAAAAAATGTTTTTTTAGAATTTTTTTTTGGATTTGTATTTTAGGAAAAAGTAAGAAATTTGGGTTTTTTTGCAAAATTGTCGCTCTTCTTTTGTTTATAGCGGCGATCAGAAATGACGCAGCGGTGATCAAATACCACCAAAAGAAAGCTCTATTTGTGGGAAAAAAAGGACGCAAATTTCGTTTGGGTACAACGTCGCACGACAGCGCAATTGTCAGTTAAAACAACGCAGCGCCGAATCGCAAATAGGGCTCCGGTCCTAAAGCTGGAAATCCTTCCGGGGCTGAAGTGGTTAAAGAAGAAAAATCGGCTTTAGATTCCTTGTCAGCTAGGCGTGATATTATAATCAAGCCAGCTGACAAGGGAGGTGCAATAGTGATTATGGACATGGTTAAATATGAAAGAGAGGTTATGAAACACCTGATGGATGATAATACATATTGCCAATTGAATGGTAACCCAATTTTTGAGGTACAAAGGAAAATTAAAAACTTGGTAAAAAGGGCAAAAGACAATAGGATGATTGATGAAGCAACTAGTACGTTTCTAATTAATGAGTTTCCGATTACACCAGTGTTTTATATATTGACAAAAGTACATAAGGACCCGGTGAACCCGCCAGGTCCTCCCATAATGTCCAGCATGGATTCCGTGACATCTCCAATTGCTAAATATTTAGATAGGTGTATAAGTAATATATCAGAAACAGTGGCGCTAACCCTCTGGGTGCTAGTCTTATCTCAGGCTGCACCTAAAATATGTGACCCTTGTATCTAACCACCATAAATACTGTACATAAACTTCAAAATGCGTATAAAAATATTATTGTGTTGATTATAATCAATATAAATTATCATGCAGGTACATAAAAAATGTGCAAATGAGCAAAAATGATAAATAACACCGTCCCAGATAAATATTAAAAAGATTTTTGTTTGAAAAAAGACTTTGTATGTAGTGTCCGTAATCAGCAGCAAATAGTAATTAAATAAAAGTCTCTTTAAAATTCCAGATGCAATAGAAAGTGCTCAGTGACTTTGGTGACAAATCCTCACAGCATGTAAAGTGATCCAGTGCCTCAATCCGGTGCTCCCCTCTTGCACCCCCACTCACCAGAGCTAGGTACCCCTGCAGGGGTAGCTCGCCTATGCTGAATCCTTTCCCCGGTCAGCTCGGGTGGTAATCCTCAATGTCAGGCTCCTCGTATTGATTTCCAGCAACTCTCCTCCAGGTTGATGCGACGCTCCAGGGTGGCGGGGCCAGCTAGTACGCACGAACGTTTGACGTTACGATCGGGTTTGCTTACTCGGCATAGGGAATACCAGCTGATAGAAGAGGAAGCGAGGCGCCTCTTTCTCAAACAGTAGCCGCGCTACCACTGGCAATTTTTCCCTTGTATAAATACCGAGGAGCACAGCCACTATATCTTTTTAATACCTGTTTTTAATTGGTTTGGACAATAAAGTGTTTTTGGATTTCTTATCCTTTATACACTCCATACAACCGGAAAGCTTTTCCCCTACACCGTGGAGCGTCGCATCAACCTGGAGGAGAGTTGCTGGAAATCAATACGAGGAGCCTGACATTGAGGATTACCACCCGAGCTGACCGGGGAAAGGATTCAGCATAGGCGAGCTACCCCTGCAGGGGTACCTAGCTCTGGTGAGTGGGGGTGCAAGAGGGGAGCACCGGATTGAGGCACTGGATCACTTTACATGCTGTGAGGATTTGTCACCAAAGTCACTGAGCACTTTCTATTGCATCTGGAATTTTAAAGAGACTTTTATTTAATTACTATTTGCTGCTGATTACGGACACTACATACGAAGTCTTTTTTCAAACAAAAATCTTTTTAATATTTATCTGGGACGGTGTTATTTATCATTTTTGCACATTTGCACATTTTTTATGTACCTGCATGATAATTTATATTGATTATAATCAACACAATAATATTTTTATACGCATTTTGAAGTTTATGTACAGTATTTATGGTGGTTAGATACAAGGGTCACATATTTTAGGTGCAGCCTGAGATAAGACTAGCACCCAGAGGGTTAGCGCCACTGTTTCTGATATATTACTTATATACTTTATTTCCCTCTTGGGAAAGCAGAAAGGCAGCTTCCCCCCAATTGCATACTCTATATCACTATAGCGCGGGATTCCCCTTTATATACAATTTAGATAGGTGTATTACACCTTTAATAAAAAAATACTAAGTCATATATCAGAGATACAGATGATTTTCTGAATAAACTTAATCTTTTGGAGATAAAACCAGGTTCCATGCTGGTCACCTGAGACGTGACCAGTTTATACACTAATGTACCTCATGAATTGGGTTTGGAAGCATGCAAACGCCTATGGACGGCATCAGGTTTATATAGTGAATCTCAAATAGAATTTTTGTTACAACTCTTGAAGATAGTGTTGGAGGAAAATATTTTCTTGTATGGCGAACAGCATTACAGGCAGTTGAGGGGGGCCTCAATGGGTTCAAATGTCGCCCCCCCCATATGCGAACGCTTTTATGAATATGATAGAGGAATCTCTGATTTATACTAACGTATTGTTTAAGGAACATTGCCAAGGTTAGTGGTGTTTTGTGGATGATGTGTTTGCAATATGGGGGGGCGGCATGGATACCTTGCTCTTGTTTCATTCTTGCATTAATTTGTTACTTCCAGGATTGGAATTTAGTATCAATTTTGGTGATAATCAATTGTTGCACCAGAAAAGCTTCCACCCACTGGGTATATTTACATCGGTACCAAAGAGTCAGTTTTCACATATTAGACACATTGTGAGTGACCCCAGAATTAGGGAAGAACGTCTTGATGAGGTAGAAAACAAACTAGAAAAGAGAGGTTATAAAAGAGAGGAATTAAATAAGATTAGGACAGAAGCAGAGAAAACAACAAAAAAGTACAGAGGTCAAAGGAGGTTACTGTTTGTGACACAATTCCACCCATACTCAAAGAGAGTTTTTAATATCATTAAATAACATTGGACAATTCTGCGGGACAATTATCCATCCATTGAGGAATTTCAATATGTCCCAATGTCTGCCTTTCGCAAGGGGCGTACAATTTACTCCCGGGTGGTCAGGTCGGATGTTGGCAGGATCAAAAAAACTAATATTGGTAGAACCTTTTCGGGTACCCCTAATTATGGTTCCTATCCGTGTCTAAGCTATATTCAGTGCAACAGCATGATTAAGGGGAAAACGTTTAATCACCCACATACTGGGGAAACTTTGGAAATTAGGGGATACCACACATGCCAATCGGCATTTGTGATATACCTTATTAAATGTCCCTGTGGTCTCCTCTATATAGGGGAGACCACTCAGAAGGTAAAAGATAGGATAGCGAGACATAAATATGCAATAAGAGATAAATTAACAAAATTACCTTTGGTTAAACATTTTGTAGATATGGGACATACGGTGTCCCAGTTACGGTTTATGGTAATAGAATCTGTGACACAAGATAGGAGGGGAGGTAATAGAGAAATTAAATTAAGAAAGAGAGAGGTTTTCTGGATAAACCGTTTGGACACCCTTTTTCCTAAAGGGTTAAATAGAGATTTTGATCTGCATCTATTCCTATAGGGGTCTAAGCTTTAAAACAAAGATCTGACCTAATTGATCTGGACCTGGCTCTTTGATTGGTTTGTTTATTTACTTATCTATCTGTTTTTTTTTTACATATACATTTGTTTTTTTTATATTTTTATGAAACTAATCATGTGTATTTGTATAGGTATGAAAAAATCTGTGTGATAAATTGGAGCTAAGCCATTAGGATCTTTCTGTGTGTAGACGTAGAAGATTGAGTCTAAACATCAGATGTGAATAATTATTGAAGCAATTGTCGTAATTGATTCCTCATCGATTGTGAATAAATAGCACTAGTAGAATGTGATTTGAATACTGTTCCATACCTTGAGAAAGGGTGTGAGAGGAGGACAATAGCCCGAAACCGTCAGTAAATATGGAGCGAGACCATTGTCTTGTTATGGACTTTGTTTGATTTACATGATCTTTTTATGATCAGTATGTTACTATTTGAAGAAAATTCTTGAACGATGCTTGTATTTTGATACTTTGAAATATTAACCGGTTCCCCACCGCGTGCCGTCTTTTCACGGCGGCAGTCGGGGAGCCCTGCGCGAATCGCCGTAAATAAACGGCGATCTGCATTTGGCCACCAGGGGGCGCGCGCGCGCACCCGCCGCACTCCTGGGGAGTGTGCCCGCGGCTCGGGCGGACTCGATGTCTGCCGGCGAGCCGCGATGAGCGGCTACAGGGAAAGAACGGGGAACCGCCGATGTAAACACGGCGGTTCCCCGCCCTGTCAGTGGGGCATGAGAGATCTACTGATCCCTGTCACTGGGATCAGTTAGATCTCTCATGCCCATGTTAGCCCAACCCCCCCACAGTAAGAACACACCCAGGGAACACAGTTAACCCCTAGCTCTCCCCCTGCAGGTTAACCCCTTCACTGCCAATGCAATTTATACAGTAATCAGTGGACATTTAAATTTCTGATCGCTGAATAAATGTCATTGGTCCCAAAAAAGTGTCAAAAATGTTCCGACATGTCTGCCCCAATATCGCATTACCACTAAAAATCGCAGATCGCCGCCATTACTAGTAAAAAAATAAATAAATAAAAACCCCAGAAATGAATTCTCACCATCCGTAAACGCGGCCACTTTTGCGCAAACCAATCAATAAACGCCGATTGCAATTTTTTTATCGCAAATATGAGGAATTATATAAATCGGCCAAAAACGGTGAAAAAAAATGTTTTTTTATATATTTTTTTTTAATTTGAATTTTAGCAAATGTAAGAAATTTGAGTTTTTTTGCAAAATGGTCGCTCTTCTTTTGTTTATAGCGGCGATAAGAAATGACGCAGAGGCGATCAAATGCCACGAAAAGAAAACTCTATTTGTGGGAAAAAAGGACGCAAATTTAGTTTGGATACAACGTCGCACGACCGCGCAATTGTCAGTTAAAGCGACGCAGCGCCGAATCGCAAAAAGTGCTCTGGTCCTAAAGTGGGAAATTCTTCCGGGGCTGAAGTGGTTAAAGAAGTTGTGTGCAGCAATCCTGGACTTTTATTTTTTATATATAGCCTTGGGGTAAGGCTTGATTGCTGACACCTGAAGAACACTGAAGTGCTGCTCACCTTTCCTAATTATATATATATATATATATATATATATATATATATATATATATATATATATATATATATATATACACCCATGGATATATTAACCACAGGGATAAGAGTGAATAGTGGGCACATAGAATAGTAGAAAATAATATATATGCATATAAGTAACCAGCTTCAACTGAGATTCAATGCATGTCTCAATCTTAATATTCATTTCTATAGTGACTATAGCACCTTAGTGAAACCTAAAGCAGCATCACAGCTGTAAAGAATCATCATAAACAGTTAACATTCCATCTAAATGGGTGCAGATGGCTAAACCAAATTTATACTACTTAGAGCCTCTTGCTGGATTGCTTTGCAAGATTACATAAACCAGCATATCAAACCGCTTACACCACTAAACAGCCACCTTCCCCCCAGACTACTACAGCGAACATCCAAGCATTTACTCTCAGCATGATGGGATAGAAATAGCTAATAACTAAGGTGCCATAGTCACCATAGAAATGAATAGTAAGATTGAGGTATGCATTGATTCTCAGTTGAATATTATTGTCAATCAACTGTTTACTCTTTTTAAATCATAATGACAGCAGAAACTTCCCAAATGACCCTGATCAAAAGTTTACATACCCTGGTGGTTTTGGCCTGATAGCATGCACACAAGTTGACACAAAGGGGGTTTAAATGGCTATTAAAGGTAACCATCCTCATCTGTGATCTGTTTGCTTGTAATTAGTGTGTGTGTATAAGGCTCCGTTCACACAGGGGGACTGTCGCTCCGACTTGAGTAGCCTCAAGTCGCCCCAGGTCGCTTGACATGTGAAATCCCATTGAAATGAATGGGAGCCGTCTTAATGTACGCTACTAAGTCGCTCCGACTTCAGAAAAAAGTTCCTGCGCGACTCAAAGCAAATTCTATCCGACTTGTGCCCATAGAATTGAATAGAAGTCGCCTCCAAGTCGGATCTCCCATCTAAATAAAAGCGACTTTGTAGTGAAAAGAATAGAATTTATTTTTAGGCAACCCCCTCCCTCCCTTCTCTGATTGGTCAAGGCAAAGTCGCCTGGAAAAAGTCGTGTTGTAAAGTCGCCTCTAGTCCCTGGAAGTCGTGCTGAAAGTCGCACTGAAAGTCGCGCTGAAATTGCCTAGCAAAGTCGCGTTGAAGTCGGGTCGCCCCTGTGTGAATGCAGCCTTAAAGGTCAATTAGTTTCTGCACTCCTGGCAGACCCATGCATCTTTCATCCAGTGCTGCACTGACGTTTCTGGATTCTGAGTCATGGGTAAAGCAGAAGAATTGTCAAAGGATCTGTGGGAAAAGGTAGTTGAACTGTATAAAACAGGAAAGGGGTATAAAAAGATATCCAAGAAATTGAGAATGCCAATCAGCAGTGTTCAAACTCTAAACAAGAAGTGCAAAATGAGGGGTTCTGTTGAAACCAAACCACGGTCAGGTAGACCAACTAAGATTTCAGCCACAACTGCCAGGAAAATTGTTCGGGATGGAAAGAAAAACCTACAAATAACTTCAGGACTCTCTGAAAACATGTGGTGTGGCTGTTTCAAGGTGCACAATAAGGACACACTTGAAGAAAGATGGGCTGCATGGTCGAGTCACCAGAAGAAAGCCATTACTAGACAAATGCCACAAAGTATCCCTCTTACAATATGCCAAGTAGCACAGAGACAAGCCTCAAACCTTCTAGCACAAACTCATTTGGAGTGATGAGACCAAAATTGAGCTTTTTGGCCACAACCATAAATGCTACAGTTGGAGAGGAGACAATAAGGCCTGTGAAACACGGAGGTGCATCGCTGATGTTTTGGGGATGTGTGAGCTACAAAGGAACAGGAAATTTGGTCAAAACTGATGGCAATGAATGATGAATGCAGTATGTTATCAAAAAATACTGGAGGAACTTTTGCATTCATCAGCCAGGAAGCTGTGCATGGGACGTACTTGGACATTTCAACATGACAATGATCTAAAACACAAGGCCAAGTCGACCTGTCATTGGCTACAGCAGAATAAAGTGAAGGTTCTGGAGTAGCCATCTCAGTCTCCTGACCTCAATAACATTGAGCCACTCTGGGGAGATCTCAAACGTGCAGTTCATGCAAGACAGCCCAAGAATTTTCAGGAACTGGAGTTTTTTGCCAAGAGGAATGGGCAGCTTTACCATCTGAGAAGATAAAGAGCCTCATCCACAGATACCCCAAAAGACTTCAAGCTGTCATTGATGTTAAAGGGTTAATACACGGTATTAATAACTGGGGTGAGTAAACTTTTGAGTAGTTTCTGTTGTCATTATGATTTAACAAGAGTAAACAGTTGATTGATAATAAATGGCTTCAGCCAAACACTAACCATGAGTGAAAGAAATGTTTTTGTGTTCTCATTCATATTCTCTCAAAAAATGGCAAATAAATCATAAATTCTGCCAGGGTATGTAAACTTATGAGCCCAACTGTGCGTATATATATATATATATCTTCTTATGGTGGGCTTCATGTTAAAATATGTGATGCCCATCCCACTAATATGGAGGTACCCTTGGATCAAGTGTTTGCTTCCCTTTCTTTCTCTCTTCAGTGACCTATGGGGTAGTTTTCCTTTTTTTCCTGCCTTATCCATCACTATACAATCCAGTGTTTCACAGACCCACCCTAGTGTTGGCTACTAGGGATTTGATGTCAGAGTGATGGCCTTAGCCAATGTGGTACCCATGGGATTACAATATTAATATGCTGATGAAATTGGTGAGCATGTATACTAATTGCTAATTTTGATGAATTTAAACAAATATATACATGTATGCAATTTATGTAATTTATGACATATTCTGTAAGTAATGCTGTAATTTCTAATCTGACAATAATTAGATACATGTTGAATCTTCCCTGAAATAGCGACATTAATATTCCTCGAAATGCGTTGGATGATTCCATATTTACAAGCATCTTGAATCTTGGAAACAAGTATCTCTACAGTATCAGTATTATGTCATCTATGACTTATGAAGATGGATATGTCTCTTTTTATGTAATAATGTTTTATCTTTTTTTATGAAATAAATATTTACAATTTTAATGAAAAATTGTGTGCTCATCTTAGTTCCAGCTGTTCATCCATTAAAGTCCAGCTCCATTGGGAATATTTCCCTTTTTCTTTCACATGTTCTAATATAGAATGAGGATGAAGCAGTTGTCCCTAGAACTGGTAAACCACTTTATAATTTGGTGGTATTTAATCACCACTGGGGTTTTTATTTTTTGCGCTACAAATAAAAGAAGACCAAAACATTTGAAAAAAAAAAGTTTTTCTTCATTTCTGTTATAAAACTTTGTAAATAAGTATGTTTTCTCCTTCACCGATAAGCACTGACGGGCACTGATGAGGCAGTACTGATTGGCACTGATGAGGTGGCACTGATGATGAGGCACTTATATGCAGCACTAATGGGCACTGATAGGTGGCACTGATGGGCACTCATAGGCAGCACAGATAGGCACTCATACGTGGCACTGATGGGCACTGATAGGTGGCACTGGGGGGCACTTATAGGTGGCACTGATGGGTGGCACTGATGGGCGGCACTGATAGATGACACTGACATGCAGCACTGATTAGGAGGCACTGACATGCCTCACTGATGAACACAGAGTGCCATCCCTAATGGGCACTGATTGGCATCCCTGGTGGTCTCCAGTGTGCATCCCTGGTGGGCTCTAGTGGGCATCCTCAATGGGTGTGCACTGAGAATCACAGACAGGAGAGCAGCTCTTCTTTAACCACACCTTGTCAGCGCAAGTAGAGGGAAAGCCGATAAATCACACTTCCCGGTTATCATATGATGAGCTGTGATTGGACACAGCTGATCACATGGTAAAGAGCCTACGTCATAAGATCTTTACCAGGATCGGAGATACGGTGTGTCAGATTGACACACCACACCACCGATCGCCAAGCTGAGTGCCCCTGCGGGCGCGTGCTAGCAGCTCATCTTGCTGGAAGTCATATGACGCCCAGTCAGGATAAGACAACCACTTTCCAGCCATCATTTTGGTATATGGCAGGCAGGAATTGGTTAAAGTGGTTGTTAAGCCAACATAATAAAAACATCCCATCCCCTCTGTAACATAGCATTATGTGCCACACTTTATGTTACAGAAGGGATGGGATGTTTTTATTGTAGTTATAATAGCATCAGGAGAGGAGGGGGTGGGCACTGACACAAAGCAGACAAGCAGGGAGGGGTTGGGGAGAGGAGGACAGAGAAGGACAGAGCAGACAAGTGAGGGGATGGGAGGACAGAGCAGGTCTGCAGATGACGGAGGCACATAAACTAACCACGGTGTCAGGGCTCAGCAGTCATGATAAATCATGGTCAGATTACAGGGGGGGGGTACAGCCTGGCAGGATCAGCCATGTTTTTAGGTGATAGAAGGGGCCAAATTAAAGAAAGCACTGTGCTGTATAATATGCTTTAAGGGAACAGTATTTGTGTAAAAAACACTTTAACTGAAACATGAAACTTTTTATAGATTTTAATTGGATTTCTATATTCATTGGCAATGTTTAATATCCATAAATATTTTAGGTACTGATTGTATAAAACTAGTCATAAAACATTTTGTTAGCATAAAGAAAAAGTACAAATGCTTCAAAAAATGTGAATCTTTGGTGACTTTGAAAGTAAATAATAAACAACAAATATGCAAATACAGGCACAACAAACTCTGCAAAAACCCTACCAGTGAGCTATCAGTTTGGAAGGAAAAATACATATACTTTGCAAACCAGACATATCAAGTAAAACAGTTACTTTCATCCTTTTAGGATGCAGCTAGCTTTGAAGTTCATCTGTGCCTAATTATTCTGCACCTGATTGGCCAATATTGCACTTGCTGCTCACAACAGTTGGTAGAAGTCTCCAACACAGGAATGTAATTAGAAATCTGTATGATGGCTGGAGCATAATGTAAAAATCTGGATCATTTATCAAGAGCAAATTTGCAAAAAAAATGACATGGAGAAATGTGGTCATTTGTTCAGTAGCAAAGCAATATTTTATAATTACAGAATTACATATCATATATGAAACTACAAAGAGTATTCTCTTGTTCTGTAGCGTAAAGATAGTAATTATGCATCAGCTACAATAAAAATGAATTATTTCTGAAAAATGTTAGACTCCGATCACACTACTGGAATATCAGTTGCCACTGGAGTCCCACAGAATCACATAACAATGGAAATTACATTCTTTTCAAAGGTGCCTGTTCACATCAATGCAAGTCAGAATGGTGTGTTTTTGGAAAGCTTCCTGTACTACTTTGGTGCGATTCCAGAGTGATTGATTATGCAAACCACATCCATGTTGAATCCAAGTTGCCCTACATAATCACACTGAAAACTGGATTAAAATCAGATTGCACCAGTGTGAACCTAGCCTTGAAGAGGAACTTCTCTCTATGAAAGTAAAATTACATTTAATCTTCTTAGTACTTGCCCCTGTATAATAATAAAAAAACATTCTATCTAATCCATGAAGTCAGTGATGTCTTCTTGGTAGCCTTGGTTCTCCTGGAATTGGTCAACTTGTGCACAACCACCTTGAAGTTTCTCTTCCTGTTTTTTAATCCCTTGCATGGCAAGTGCAAACGAGTGCAGGTTTCAGCCAGGTCTTCATGGTCTGACAGATGATTGTGGAGTGGGGAATTCCATGCATTGGCAAACATGCTGCAAATGCCTGTTAGGTCCTAAAGACCTAAGAGAGACCTGTAGTATTTCTACTTATATGTGGAATTCCTCATGTGTGTGCAGTCACAGGCCATGACAAGTGGACATTTTATGCTTGTAATGCAAGGACTTCATTCGCAGAACCCCACACTCACTGTATGCTGCAGTATATACTGTATATTTACATTAGTGACTTTCAGGATTTGGTTTATAAATTTCATTGATGCATCCTTTTTTTCCCCTTAAAGTTACACTAAACAGAAAAGATTTCATTGTCATAATCAGTGGCGGCTGTTTTTTTTTTTGGGGGAGGGCACCTCAACCCCGCGCCCCCTTGCTGTGTGTCGGTTGGTCCAGCATGTACCCCATGTAGGCATTGGGCAGTGGCTCCTGTGTCCTTTCCTCCATCACAGCGGCCGTGTGTCTCTTCCTCTCCTCCTAGGCATCCAATGGGATCACCTGTGCTTTCAGCCAATTGGATGATGGGTCTCAGACCCGCTTCTTGAATGGCCGGGAAGAAAATCAGTGATACAATAGCGAATATTCATTCGCTATTGTAACACACCTGGGTGGGCTCAGTTTGCATTTTCTGCTCCACCCTATTTTGAAGCCTATTAGAGCTTCTAGCTCTAATCAGGTGCTTCAAAAAAACACTCCCCATTGGAATTGATGCACCTGCTTTTTAAAAATATCCTCTTTCATGGTTTTTGGCATCCTCAGGGAAAGATCTTTGGGAGGGGCTTCTATTACTCTACTGGTGTATGTTCTCTACATCAGCTGAGCATGTCTGCAGTATAAGTCTTGTGTCTGCACAGTACTGATTAGCATGGTGCCAGTCACATGATTTAAAAAAAAAAATAGTTTTGGAAAAGCGTTTCAAATGAACTAATAAATATTATTATTATTATTATATTTTATTTTACAGGATTTATATAGCACGAACAGTTTGTGCAGCGCTTTACAATAAAAACAGGACACAGTACAATGACAATACAGTTCAATACAGAAGGAATAGGAGGGCCCTGCTCGTGGAGCTTACAATCTCAAGGGAGGCAGAGGTGGTACAAAAGGTAATGGCTACAGGGGATGATCTGATAGAGGTGACTCAAGCACAGTTCTTAGTGGAGGTGGGGTAGACTTCACTGAATAAGTGAGTTTTCAAGGATTGGATAAAGGCGGACAGGGTGGGGGCTGACCGGACATTCTGGGGCAGGGAGTTCCAGAGGATGGGAGAGGCTCTGTAGAAGTTCTGTAGGCGAGCATGGGAGGAGGTAACAAGGGAGCTAGAGAGCAGGAGGTCCTGGGAGGAGTGGAGGGGATGATTAGGGAGATATCTGCAGATGAGATTGGTGATGTAGCTGGGGGCAGTGTTGTGGATGGCCTTGTATGTTGTACTTAGTATTTTGAATTTTATACAGTGGGGTAGAGGAAGCCAGTGAAGCGATTGGCAGAGCGGGGCAGCAGTCGCGGTTCAGTTAGTAAGGTGTATAAGTGTGGCAGCAGCATTTGTGATAGACTGCAGGGGGGATAACCTGTGTAAAGGTAGGCCAGTGAGGAGGGAGTTGTAGTAATCAAGGCGGGAAATAACCAAGGAGTGAATAAGTTGTTTTGTGGTGTCTTTAGGAAGGGATGAATTCTGGAGATGTTGCGGAGGTTAAGGCGGCAAGATTTAGCCAGTGATTGAATGTGGGGGCTGAAAGAGAGGTCGGAGTCTAGGATTACACCCAGCACCCTGGCATGTGTGGAAGGACCAATGGTTGTGCCATTGATCTTAATGGTAAAGTCATGAGGAGGGGATAAGGGAGGAGAAAATATTAAAAGCTCAGTTTTAGAAAGATTGAGATTGAGGAAGTGGTGTGACATCCATACCGATATGTCATTCAATAAGTTTGTGATGCGTGAGGAGATTGAGGTGCAGAGTTGAGGAGTCGAGAGATAGATCTGGGTGTCGTCAGCATAGAGGTGGTAATTGAAGCCAGAAGAAGTTATCAGCTGGCCCAGGGAAGAGGTATAGAGGGAGAATAAGAAGGGCCCAAGGACAGAGCCTTGGGGTACCCCAACAGAAAGAGATAGAGGAGCGGAGGAGATGTTGTTGTATATGACTCTGAAGGTGCGCTGAGATAGGTAGGAGGAGAACGAGGAAAGAGCAGAGTCACAAAGGCCAAGGGAGTGGAGTTTATTGAGGAGGAGTGGGTGGTCAACTGTGTCAAAGGCAGCAGAAAGGTCTAAGAGTATGAGTATGGAGTACTGGCCATTGGTTTTAGCAATTAGTAGGTCGTTGGTGAGTTTTAGTAGGACAATTTCAGTTGAATGTTGTGGGTGGAAGCCGGATCGCAGGGGAACGAGGAGGTTGTTGTCAGTGAGGTATCAACTCATAAGGTTGTGGACAAGACGTTCAAGAAGCCTGGAGGCAAACGGGAGCAGGGAAATGAGTCTTAAGTTATTTAAATGGGGGGGGTCCAGTGAGGGGTTTTTAAGTATGGGGGTAACCAGCGCATGTTTGAGTGGAGAGGGAAAGGTGCAGGAAGAGAGGGAGAGGTTGAAGATGTGGGTTATCAAAAGGGGTTTTTACAGCTCCCTATAAACCTTTGTTGAACATCAAATGTGTATTTGTTTCATGCATTAAATGGTGTAGGCAGAGTCAATATATCTCACACCCATAGTGATACATAGGCATAGAGGAGGAAGGAAAGAGGGTACTGTCAATCACAACTCTATATACGCTCACATGTGTAACTCTATAGTCACATACTGTAGGCTGCTCAGACTAGAACAAGGAGGAAATTAAAGGCTCAGAAGTGAAGTAGAAATGGAGCATGCACAATAGATGTGGCAACAGCTGAGCTATACAAGCTCAGGTTGCAGTGAGAACACAGAAAAAGAGAGAGAGGGCTGAAGGCAAGATCAACCAGGTATACTTTACTTTACACAAAACAAATGTTTTAGTGGCTTTGTGTGTATGCATACTCTGTTATATAGCATGTAATTATAATTTTTCATTGTCTGGGTTTAATGACTTTAAACAAAACATATTTATTTCAAAATACAAGTACTTAGCTCAATGTAGAACTCTTGTCATATGGTCAAATAAGAGCAAATATTGAGAACTACAACTAAATGAGAAGAAGTGACATTGTGCAGGCAGCATCCATTACAAATAAGAACAGATACAGAAAATTACAAACAGAAGTGATACTGTGCATGTCTCTGCACAGACCAAGAAAATGTCCCATCATACAGCACAAATAAAGTGGTACTGTGCAATGTGTATACATACAGAATAAGGACAGATACCAAGATATACATATATAACATGAGAAATGCATGCAATCCATATAGAAACAAAAAAGATATATAGACAAAATGGATGAATACAGAGAATTATGTACTGCATGCAAAATTACCTGCTGTTCAGACTTCTTATACACGCAACAAAAATAAATGACTACTGCAGACATGCATAAAATGTAGAATGGAAGACCATACTGCAAACCATTACAACCTATACTAACTCGCCTCTCTGTAGGGTAAAAATTATTAATATTCTTTCCAACAACTATGAAAACTGAAGATATGACAGGATTCACCAATCAATTTCTGCCAACATTAAATATATGTTTATTTTGCAGTTGGCTGACTGGCGAATCTTGCTCTGTTGAGTGTTAAAAGTACAGTAGACATATTTTCAAATATTTTATTGCATATTTTGTTGGAGGGGCATCAAGCACACTTTTTTAGGAGTACAGTACAGTTTGAGAAAGCATGATTGATACACATTACATGGACATAAAGACATGGATGAGCGAGTTTGGGGTGGAGGAACTTGACTGGCCTGCACAGAGCCCTAACCTCAACCTGATAGAACTTCTTTGGGATAAATTAGAGCAGAGACTTTGAACCAGGCCTTCTCATCCAACATCAGTGCCTGACCTCACAAATGCGCTTCTGGAAGAATGGCCAAACATTCCCATAGACACACTCCTAAACTTTGTGGACAGCCTTCCCAGAAGAGTTGAAGCTGTTATTGGTGCAAAGGGTGGGCCAACTCAATATTGAAGCCTATGGACTAAGACTGGGATGCCACTAAAGTTCATGTGCGTGAGGGGTGTGATCGGATGCTAATGTGAGCGGGCGTGTGTAGCTCGGCTCACCTGGGCTCCATGATCCTGATGGACTGATTGCACGCCCTTGGAAGCCGGCTATGGAGGCGCTGGGTGAATCGGTGGATGCCGGGTACAGCACTATACCTCGCAGGTCACGGAGGAGAGGAGGACAAAGCCGGAACTTTGAGCTCCTCGCTAGGCTGAATCCGAAGGGACAGAGCAGAGCAGAGTGTAGCCACGGCTACCTGGCGGGGTGAAGGTGAGGTGGAGCTCCCTTTGAGGTGGCTATGGCAGACGGGGAAGACCTGCATGGCAGCGGTCCCCTCCGGAGCAGGGAGAGGCTGTTCGGTGCACCGCTCGGCGGTGCTGCAGTGGGGAGAGGCTAGAGGAGGCTGGTGGAAGCCATACTCTTCCCCCCAGGTGGGAATACAGACAGAGGAACCCTCCCAGCTCAGAAGGCTGCAACAACAGATATCTGACTCCTGCTGGTTCCCTCCCTCCCCCCTCCGCTGTATGGCTGTACGGAAGAGGGATAATCCTGTGGCTCTGAGTTTCTGAGCAAGACTCCTTGATGGGGAGTTCCTCACAGGGTATTATCCCATAATATAAGGGTGGATTATCCTAAAGAATTAGGGCCTGTCTCCCTCCTCAATCCTACAACCTTGGTAGCAACATACGGTAAGACTGTTTAGGTTTCCCTTCTTTTGTTGTTGTTTGGGTATTTGAAGATTGAAGATTGATTGGGGCCTCTCTTTTGATGTCTGGCTTTTTCTTTTTGGTTGTTCATTCATGAAGATAAAGAGAACTACAGCATACTTTGGAGGGCCCCCCCCCTTCCTTTTTTTTTTTCTTTTTCTCTTTTCTTTCCCTCTCCCCCTCCTCGTTTTAAAACGGTAATTGCCCACACTGCTCTCCTGTTTTTTTTTTTTTTTTTTGAAAGAGGGATATTCCACCTTCAACTGGAGACGCGTGCAGGAAACATGACAAACAAAAGGGGGATACGTGAGTGGTACAGGAGGCCTCCACCCCACAAATACAAAAGACGGCGAAAAATAAAACTAAAGAGACGGCTGCTAAATTGGAGCAATTCTCATATAATTCCTCTCAAAGCTCAGGGAAGCCGCAGCAGCCTAGGACATCTCTTTTGCCCTCAGCTATCCTTAAGGGGTCAGGCCCGCAGAATAAACCCTCCAAAGCGGCAATGGCAGGTTCACAGGACCCCATAACTTCAGGGGCTTTGGAAGAGCCCTCCTTGAAGGAGGTTCTATCAGCAGTTAATGACTGTAAACAGGCATTGTCCGAGATGTCGGACCGATTACAAAATATGAGGGAGGAAATGGCAATGGTCAGGCATGACCTAAAAAAGTGGGTGAACGTACCACAGAGTTGGAGGGCAGAGTGGGGGCCATTGAAGACGAAATATCTCCTATGAAAAAGGAAATGGAATCTCTAAAAGAGATAGTTTATAAACAAAATGATAGACTGGAAAATTTAGAGAACCGGCTAGAAGAAACAAGAAAGTGAAGGAAATAATATGAGAGACTTCTTGGAAAAATGGCTTCAGGAGATCATCTGGAAGGAGGAACTTTCCTCTCTATTCACAATAGAAAGGGTGCACAGGATTCCGCAAAGAGCATGAGGGGCGGGAGGGATGTCAAGACCAATAATTATGAAACTTCTTTTCTTTAAGGACAGAGAAATAATATTGCGAAAAGCAAGGGAAATGAAGGATGTAATGTTTAAGGGGGTTAGAGTCTCATTCTTTCCTGATTTCTCTGCAGAAGTGCAGAGAAGAAGAATGAGATTCATGGATATTAAAAAGAGGTTGAGACAGTTAAATGTTCAATATGCAATGCTGTATCCGGCACGACTGAGAGTCGCAGCAAGAGGAGTGGTGCATTTTTTTGATGAACCCACTGCGGCTGCAGCCTGGCTGGAAAAAAATGAGGGGTCTCTGTCACTACGTAAAAGAATAGGATAATACTTACATTATTAAGGATATAGAGACACAAGGGTAATTGGGGTCCTTTTTTTTTTTTTTTTTGTTAGCAACAGGAAGAGAGCTACGGCTTAAAAAGTGCAAGTTAGAGAGTTTTTAGTGCTAGTAGCACAGTCACGAAGTATTGGAGAGTGGAAAAATTTATGGAAGCACTAATAAGGTCACAACTAATGCCCGTACATAGGTGTAGGGGGGGGGGGGAGAGGGGGAGGGTAAGGTAGGAAAGGTAGGAGGGAAGGGACAGAAGGGAAAACACTTACAATCACTTTTTTATAGGAAAGGTATAGAGCAAACTAGAGTGGAATCTTTATTACACGCAAACCTGAAAAGATATAAAGTATTGGAGCAGACAGACAATTTTTGCACATATAGGATGGGTTAGAAATGTTTTTTTGTATCTTTAATCTTTTTTTTTTTTCCTTCTTCCTATTTTTCTTTTATGGTTATTAGTGTTGAGCAAACCCTGACTGTAATGTTCAGGACCGTACCGAACTTTGGGGTGTCCGGGACCCGGACCCGAACGTTTCAAAAAGCATTCGGGTTCGGGTTCTGGGTTCTGGTAGTTGATCACGCATGTTGAATAGCTGCAGGGCAGCCAATCAACAAGCGTTTCACTGGTTTGCCCTTAGATGCCATCACAGCCATGCCTACTAATGGCAGTGCATCTAGTGACCCAGCCTCTATATAAGCTGGAGTCACTTGATGCTGCAGTCACATGCTCTCTGAGACTCTGAATAGTGTAGGGAGAGGAAGCTGCCAGCGTTTTTGTGAGGGACAGATTGCAGACATTTTAACATCTGATCCTGCATCCTGAGATTACTACTACTGTTGCTCTGAGGGACAGATTGCAGAAATTTGAGAATCGAGATTTCACGTACTGCTGCTTTAAGTGACAGATTGCAGATCAAACCCTGCCTAACACAACGATCAATTTGATCATACACAACGATCAGATTGTGGGAGTAATTTGAGATTTCACATACTGCTGCTTTGAGTGACAGATTGCAGATCAAACCCTGCCTAACACAACAATCATTCGATCGTACACAACAATCAGATTGTGGGATTGTACACAGCGATCAGATTGTGGGAGTAATTTGAGATTTCACATACTGCTGCTTTGAGCAATCTGACTGCACTAGGTAGAGGCTTCTGCTTAGAGGGACAGATTATTGTTCAAAAATCATCTCCTAGTTCTAAAGGGAGAGGTTTTAGCTGCAGCTGTAAGTGACACATTATTGTTCAAAAATCATCTCCTAGTTTATTTGATTTTAATTTATTTTCCCTATCCCCATTTTTTTGTAGGGCACTTGTCCTACTCTTACCCCCATTTTACTACCTTTTGCAGCCCTCTAGCCTTTGCCAGGACTTTGTTACAGACATTTTTGTACCTAAAAGTTTGGGTCCTCATTGACTTCAATGGGGTTCGGGGTCCGGGATAACGTTCGGGCAACGTTCGGTGCCGAACCCGGACTTTTTCCCAAAGTTCGTTTGAACCCGCAGAACCCGAACGTCCAGGTGTTCGCTCAACTCTAATGGTTATTAATTATAATGTATAGAGGAACGACCATTTGTTCATGGAACATAAGAGGACTAGGGGACTCATCGAAAAAAATAGCGCTATTTAAAACTGCCTCAACCCTGGGGGTGTCTATTCTTTGTTTACAGGAAACACATTTAACAAGGGAAACGGTGACACAATTAAAACATAGAGAGTTGGGGGGGGGCGTGGTCTGGAACGAACGGCGGCGGACGTTTCCCTGGAGAGCTCCGGAGCTCACGAGGGGAATCCAGCGGAATCCTTTCAACAAAAGGCCTGGTAAGCACCATCAGACAGCTAGGGTGTCTCCCCATAGCCCATCTGACAGGCCAGGCCAAAGATCGCCGGTCCTCCGCGGCGCCCGCAAATTTAGGCCTCGGCTTCGCTCACGGCTAGGCCGCAACTTTAAAAATGGTCATCGGACGTCCATCCAAAGAACCCAGGCAACAAAACACACTGAGGGGAAGTCTCTAAACAGCCCGGTCCCTGTAAGAAGCCATTCTGAGCGCTAAGTCATTTAACACACCCGGTTGAGGACTGAGAGCTGTGATGGCCGCCTGAAGTGAAAATTCCCACCGTCGCATCAGTATCTAAGCTCACTAGGAGGACATAGAACCATTACAACTGCCAGAAAATATGGGTACTGCCTCCCGCAACTCCTCAGCATCTCGCTCTCGCTCGCCACGGGAATCAAGCAGATCCCTGAGCCAGAACCTGCCAGAGATGTTCCGGACACAAAGAACCAATATGGCACAGCTGCACCAAGGTCAGTCGCAGGACGGGCCCGCACCACCTCGCTCAACTCCACCAAGTCAAGGTGAGTCACCTCACCCACCTCATCAGCAACTGAGCATAAATGACTTAAGAGTAGTTGCCGCCAATATAAAAGAAACCCTCTCAGCTGCCATTTCAGAACTGAGATTGGACATCCACGCTCTCACAGACAGAGTGAAGGACGTAGAGAAAATGGCGGCAAAACATGAAACAGTTCTTCGCAAAGCGACCCATAAGATAGACACACATACATTACAATTAAAAGACCTTCAGAGACACGTGGAGGACCTTGACTATAGGGGGAGATGTCATAACCTGCGGATTCGCGGCATACCCGAATCCGTAGACAACGATCAACTCACCGCTACAATTACCAGTCTTTTCAACGACCTTCTAGACCGCCCAGCTCAAGCGGCAATTGACATGGAACAGATCCACCGTGCCCTCAGACCGAAAGGTCGGGACACAGACCCCCACACGATATCATCTGCTGCATTGTGGACTTCAAACTGAAAGAAGAGATCCTATGAAAAGCCAGGAACACGGTCCACATCACAATGAGAGGCGCTGACATACACATATTCCAGGACCTTTCCGGTATCAGCTTGCAGCATAGAAGGGACCTCAGACCCCTCCTGGAGGTACTACGGGCGGAAGGGATAACATACCACTGGAAATACCCATTTTGCCTTTCGGCCTCAGCCCGGGGGAAAACAGTCTTATTGAGAGTCCCGGAAGACATCCAGCAGTTTTGCGAAATACTGGGCATCCCTGAAGTTGACGTGCCTAACTGGTATGCAGAATTCCATCCCCCACAGAGTGGAAGAGCAGGTCGCCGAGAAGAGCAAATGGAATTCCAAGACACCCACTTTCGCAGACGCCGCTCCCCATCAGTCGGCGGCCAGCAGGCTGCAGCGCCCAATACTCCACTCGGCTCAAGCCCTACCAAAGCACCAAATTCTCGGCGAGCCCGCAGGGACAACTAGAGGGGGGCCAGTCCCTGATGCTTTGATCCAGATGATCAACGTTTGCAACTATCTCATGTGCATTCCTAGTTATCTCCACCGTTGTCAGGTTAGACATTTTTGCATATTCCGCTTGTTTTTGTTTTTTCTTTCCTCTTTTGTTATCCCTTCTTCATCCGCAGAAGCCACCCTGTACTACAATAACCAACACTCCCATCCATGGGGCAATTGTGACACCACTTGGCAGACCGACTAAACACCTTAGAGTCTGCTTAGGGGGACAGCTTCCAGCAGACTGGCTTACTCCAAAAACTCCACATGCCACTCATATGCTGATGTCCCGTACCCTCAAACTCTTTGACAATGACACGTTTAGCAGACCTGCAGCTCAGCAACCAGCTCAACGAACGGACACAGTGGTATCTTGCCACTGACTAAGCAAGAGAGACAGTGACAAATGTTACAAAGTCTGAACTCTCTGCTATTGCAAGGGGCTCCACAGGCTCATTGCCAGGCCCTTCCATCTTGGAGGCCCCTCACCTACTCCCACGTGAACGGAAGCCATATGGTCAACACTAACTGATATTGAGCTCCACCTCACGCTCTGCAGTTCACATTTTTTTTTTTGGAATAACCTCAAGGTAGTGATGAATCGAGGTCTGAACAGACATTACCACAGTATCAGACTATAAGGGGAGTTGTTCTATGGGGGCCTCCCCTAGTTTTTTTTTTCTGCTCTCCAGTTAGTTCACATTTTCTCCAGTCATTTCAGGCTTTCCTCCAGGAGGTTTTTTCTCTTTATTTCCCCTCTCGAGTCTCACCCGCTGGAGAGAAGGGTTGCTTTTTTTTTTTTTTTTTTATTATTTCTATGTAACAGCCTATATTCTGACTAGTTTAACTTTAATCCAAACAAGGTCATTACTGTGTCAAATACATTATGTTTCTTCTCCTTTTCAATTCGGAAAAGATGTCTGTCGAGACTCTATTACAACCCTCGTGACCTGAAAGCCAGAGTAGGATCAGAAGGTATGTCTCCAATGCTAAATCACACATCCAACCGCCCTTTTCCACAGCCACCTTAAACTCCGCATATAACATACTGTAGCCCACTTTGATTGCTATGGATGGTTACCGAAGACCACCATTGCCAGTAACAAACCCCTCCAAATAACCCCTTATACTAAAGGCACTTTATGATGTGATGGCAGGAACTTAAACTGCTTTTACCAAACCAACCCGCGACCGGTTCAACCCCAACACGGTGTTCTGTGCTAACAGACTCTCTTGCGAAACAACTCACCTCAAATAAACAGTCACCACTCACTGATCTAACCCTCTCAGACAGACGGGCAGTTGCCCCTCTACTGTCGGTTTCACCTAGAGAGTGATCGTCTCTCTTCTGTTCCCCCCTATCTTGTCCCCCCTCCCTCCCAGGTCCTCCCTTCCCCGCTCCTCCCCTCCCCTCACCGTAGGGAGGGCAAACAACTTACCCATCAGCGATCCGTATACATTTAAACTATTCTCCTTAAACACCAAAGGCCTAAATACGCCAGAAAAGAGATCACGCCTTCTCTTGGCTCTCCAGAAAACAAGGGCAGATGTAGTCTTTTTAAAAGAAACGCATTTCAGGGCAGATAAGGTCCCCAAACTACAAAGCAAAATGTACCCCACAGTTCTTCACGCCCCAAACGCCGAATCCAAAACCAAAGGGGTCTCGATATTAATCGCCAAACACTGCCCGCTCCAAATTCAAGACATACTGAAAGACAAATTTGGCCGGTTCTTGTTTCTCAAAGGGTCGATCCAGGGAAAACCCATCATGTTGGCCAACCTGTATGCTCCCAATGACCACCAAGTGCCATTCTTTCAAAATACTATAAAACTGCTAACTTCCTTCCATAGAGGCATCTTGGCACTCGGCGGTGATCTTAACTTAGCCCTCAATCCCACTCAAGACACGTCCAACGGTTCCTCCTCCATTAAATACAGCGCTCTTAAAAACATTAAAACACTCCTTCAAGGCCTCACCCTGCACGACTCTTGGCAAACACTACACCCACAAACTAAGGACTTCACCTTCTTCTCTGCCCCACACGACAAATATACCAGGATCGACTACTTTTTCATTACTCAAAACGACCTCCCCTACCTATCGGACGCAACCATAGAACCGATGTTTTTGTCAGACCATAACCCTATCTCCATGACGTTGTTATTTCCCACAACTAAACCAGGACCCAAATCATGGACTTTGGACAACTCCCTATTTTCTGACCCCACAGTCATAAAACGAATTAAACATAAGATCTCACAATATTTTCAGGACAACGATTCTACCGACACTTCCCCTATTATCAGGTGGGCAGCCCACAAATGCGTGTTAAGGGGAGAATTTATCGCGATAGCAGCTAAACGGAAAAGAGAAAGACTAAAACGCATAAGTGATCTGGCAGCACGCATTCAGTCACTCGAAACCCAACATAAACAGTCTAGAGCCGCTTTGACTCTAGATGAATTAAAGAAAGCACGGGAAGAAATGCTGGCAGAAATGGACAGATCCAATAAACGTAAATATGTTTTATCCCAGAAGCTCTACTACGAGTTCAGGAACAAAACCGGTAAATTGCTAGCGAGGGTCCTCCATAACAAAAAAGCATTATCTAATATTTACTCTATTACAGACCCATCAGGTAACAAAATAGCAACCTCGGATGGTATAGCTGACCAGTTTGTGCGTTTCTACTCCAAGCTTTATAACTTAACACCAGTTCCTACACCTAGGGACACTACCAAGAGATTGGGCATAATCAACGACTTCCTTGACCAATATTGCCCCCGATCTCTTTCCTCCACAGATATTACAGCTCTGGACCTTCCAATATCCCTGGAGGAAACAAAAGCGGGGCTTAAACAGATGAAACCTGGCAAAAGCCCGGGCCCGGACGGGTTTTCAGTCGGTTATTACAACACCTTCCTTGAATTGACACTACCCCACCTTGTTAAAGCTCTAAACACTTTGGCCCTTTCACCTCATCACAGCAAAGATCTATTGGAAGCATACATCACAGTGATCCCAAAGCCAGACAAAGACCCAACATTGGTTACAAATTACAGACCCATCTCCCTCCTAAATGTAGACATAAAACTTTACGCCAAAATTCTCACGAATCGAATTCTGCCACTTCTCCCAAAATTAGTCCCACTGGACCAAGTTGGATTTATTCCGGGCAGAGAGGCAAGGGACAACAACCTGAAAGCAATAAATATCCATCACCACCTAACTACCTCCAAAAAGCAGGGATTCTTCCTTTCGTTGGATGCGGAGAAGGCGTTCGACAGAGTGGCCTGGGATTTTTTGACCGATATGCTGCAAAAAATGGGCTTCCCGAACAAAATGCTCCAATACATTCTCGCCCTCTATTCTGCCCCGACAGCAAGAGTGAGGGTCAATGGCCACCTGTCGGATGCCTTCCCCATCTCCAACGGTACCCGTCAGGGCTGCCCCCTATCTCCCATCATCTTTGTTCTCTCCCTGGAACCCCTCCTAAATAGACTCAGAACCAATCCAGACATCAACGGGTAGAAATGAAAAACAAACAGTACAAACTGGCAGCCTATGCCGATAAAATCTTAATGTTCCTCACAAACCCCCTAATATCAATCCCTAACCTGCTCAAGGACTTTTCCCAGTTTAAAGCACTCGCCAACCTACAGATAAATTTTAATAAATCAAGAGCATTGAATGTTTCTCTTCCTACAAAAATGGTGTTAACATGCCAATCTACCTTCCCATTCGGGTGGGAACCACACAGCATCAAGTATTTGGGTATAAACCTCCCGACCAAACTATCAGAGCTATATGCTAGCAACCACCTCACAATACTTAAATCATCACAAAAAGACCTCAACAAATGGAACTCCGGTCCCTTCTCGTGGTTCGGGAGAGCTGCAATTCTGACAATGAATATACTCCCTAGAATCCTATACATCCTTCAAACTATACCAATAAAAGTCCCTACCTCCTTTTTTTCCACTTACAAACACATTTGTATACAATTTCTATGTCCTTCCAAACCTTCCAGACTGAACTGGAAAATCCTAGTTACTCCTAAGCTGAAGGGAGGCTTGGGACTTCCGGATATCCAAAAATACTTTTGGGCTTGTCATCTGTCTAGAATAGTGGACTAGCACTTGCACTGTTCCACCAAGGCTTGGATAGGTTTGGAGGAGGCGACTTCGCAGCTCCCTCTGACCTCCTTGCCTTGGATTAAACTATCTACAATGCCGAAGGACATTTTAGATCACCAGCTCATAGGCCCCTCTTTGCAAACAGTACGAATGACAAATCGCACGACACACATAACCCAAATACCGGGCCCCCTAACGCCTTTAACAGGAAACCCAGACTTTTCCCCAGGGCAGCAGAAGGAACACCCATACTCCCCACAAGCAGAACCTGGCCTTAGGGCAAGAGACATCTTTGAGGGGGAAGCCTGGTCTCATTTCAGACACTCAGGGCCCGCCTGCCAAACCTCGATATTCCATTCTTTAAATACCTGCAAATCAGGCACTTCCTCCAGAGCACCAAGCCGACATCGGGCTGGGTTAAGGACCTCACACCTTTTGAGGCCGTATGCACTGGTAAAGTACCACGGAGACATCTCATTTCGATTATATACGCCATTCTCAACGAGAATATAACTATAAAGAGAAATACATTGATCCTACGTTGGCAAACCATGTTACAGATGAGCTTTGAGGAGGGGGAATGGGAGCAGGCTCTCTACCATATACACAAAGGGTCACTCAACGTTACAGCACAGAAGAACAGTTTCAAAATTTACGCAAACTGGTACAGGACTCCCGACAAACTTAATAAGTGCTATGCAACTGTGTCCCCACTTTGCTGGAGATGCAAACAAGCGAGGGGTACCATGCTCCATATTTGGTGGGACTGCCCCCTAATACAACCTTTTTGAAAAGAGGTCCACCAACTGACTGCCCACATAACGACACACGCTCCTGACTACACGCCAGCCCAATACTTGCTCCACCACACGTCCATACCACAGTCGGCCTACAAACGGTCCCTTACCCTTCACCTCATCAATGCAGCCAAAATTAGCATACCGCTCCACTGGAAACAAATATCGCCCCCCACTATTGCCGAATGGCTAAAAAGAGTTAACCAAATTGCCGAAATGGAAGACCTAATTCACCAATCTAAAGACAAACCCACCAAATTTCATAAAACTTGGGCCTGTTGGAGGCATTTCACAAGTTCGGACGAGTTTTCGAACACTCGCTGCGCAATAACCATTACCTTGCAAGAGCAACGGCAGGAGTCCAACCTGATCATAAAGTACTCCCTATATAACTTAGATACCATCCCCTATCCCCCCCTCCCCTCACCCTCTTGTTATAGCTATTCCTTCCACCTCTTCATAAAACCCAATACCAACCACTGTAAGCATTGGAGGCAGACCATCTGTGCTATGTCAGATCCACACGCAAGATCATGGGGTTTTGAATAGTGCAACACCACACCCTGACCCACTCGCAGGAAGTTCCCGATTGGGGTGAGTGGGATTTCAGGGGCTACACCTGCATGACGGCACCTGCGCATTGCTCGCCTCCGAGCCTGCTTAGGTTTCCTCACCAGGCTCAAATTGCCAATTTATTCTACATCAACATTTCCGAATTGACCTGAGGAGAAACAACAACACCAAGGTTGTTTTGAAGAGTTTGTTTAGTCTGTCTAGTCTTTATCCTACACTGTGTGCAGAATTATTAGGCAAATGAGTATTTTGACCACATCATCCTCTTTATGCATGTTGTCTTACTCCAAGCTGTATAGGCTCGAAAGCCTACTACCAATTAAGCATATTAGGTGATGTGCATCTCAGTAATGAGAAGGGGTGTGGTTTAATGACATCAACACCCTATATCAGGTGTGCATAATTATTAGGCAACTTCCTTTCCTTTGGCAAAATGGGTCAAAAGAAGGACTTGACAGGCTCCGAAAAGTCAAAAATAGTGAGATATCTTGCAGAGGGATGTAGCACTCTTAAAATTGCCAAGCTTCTGAAGCGTGATCATCGAACAATCAAGCGTTTCATTCAAAATAGCCAACAGGGTCGCAAGAAGCGTGTGGAAAAACCAAGGCGCAAAATAACTGCCCGTGAACTGAGAAAAGTCAAGCGTA
>BLSH010072587.1:31540-42406 GCA_018402905.1 Glandirana rugosa | reverse complement strand
AGGGACGTACAACCTGTGTAGATACACCGGTCCCACACTTTTTCAGAGTGTATACACCATAGCGGTATGAACCCCGCTCATCATCTTATATAAAACCCCCCAATAAAAACGATATATGTACGATACACAAACTTTATAGTATATTTAGTTGGTGAACAAAAGTTGTACAAAATTAAAAGAAAGGTGCAAAAGGCTTCTGAACACCTTTTTTTACTTGGCATGTTTTCTGAGTATTACGGAGTATCTTATATGCAACCCGCAAAAATAACCCCCCAAAATATATTCTACTACTCGCCCCAAGTATGGCGATACCACATATGTGAGACTTTTTCACACCCTGGCCACATAGATGTGTCCAACATGCAGGGAGTACCGTCAGGTGCTCTAGGAGCATAAATTACACATACAATTTCATTCATACCTATCACACTTTTGAAGGCCCTGGAGCACCAGGACAGTGGAATTACCCCCAAAATGACCCCATTTTGGAAGGCAAACACCTGAGGTATATTCTATGAGGCATGGGCTGCAGATAGGTACTCGGGTACTCTGATGGGCTGCAGATAGGTACTCGGGTACTCTGATGGGCTGCAGATAGGTACTCGGGTATTCTGATGGGCTGCAGATAACTTGGGTACTTTTACATAAAAATTACCGCGCTAGTGACTAATTCTGAAAACATATTTTTTAAGAAAATGTGTGGAGGACTGGTTGCTGCAGTAGTTAGGATACCACCTAAATACAGATATAAACTAAGAAAAAACTGTGCAGCCAACCTCATATAATTGAGTAAAGTGCAAATGCTGTAAACAATCAGTGTAAAATAACATTTAAATAATAAACCATAATAGATATGTGCAATATTAACAACCATAAGGTGCAATGTTAGCATCCAAAAAGTGCTACAAGAGCAGTGTAGAATTATGTGCAGCAAACAAGTTGAAATAGTGCCAAAAAAGGAAGTCCACTTATAACTTCATAAGATTGCTAGAAGAGCTTTCTTAGTTTTTTCTTAGTTTTTAACTTGGGTACTTTGATGGGCTGGAGACAGGTACTCGAGTAATCTAATGGACTGGAAAAGGTACTTGGGTACTCTGATGGGCTGCAGATAGGTACTCGGTTACTCAGATGGGTTGGTGACAGGTACTCAGGTAATCTGAAGGGCAGGTGACAGGTACTCAGGTACTCTGATGGGCTGGTGACAGGTACTTGGGTACTCTGATGGGCTGGTGACAGGTACTCGAGTACTCAGATGGGCAAATGACAGGTACTCGAGTACTCAGATGGGCAGGTGACATGTACTCAGGTACTCTGATGGGCTGGTGACAGGTACTTGGGTACTCAGATGGTCTGGTGACAGGTACTCGGGTAATTTCCTGGAACTTTTCCTGAAACTTTTCCTGTAATTTAAAACATCTAATATTCAATGGAGGTACCTTCATGCCAGTGATGAGATATGAGGCCGTTATAGTGCCTGGTGTGTTATGTGGGTTTTGGTCCTTCCCTTTTTCTCTTTTGAGCAGATATGTGGGTGTTTTTGGAGCCACAGAGTGGAGGGGGCTGTCATGCTAGCAAGCTTATGCATGCATTGGTATAACGTTGATCGCCATCTCAATTTTTGTTTTTGGGATTATATAGACTGGAGTACCAATGGGTTCAGTTTCCCTGTGGCTATGGTTTCCAGTTCCTCTATGTTCCCAACTTTAATAAGTAATGAATACATTTATTTATTTATTTTTATTGAAAAGAAAAGTTTTTTTTCTTTATCTTTTATGTTTTATACTCATTCTGATTAGTGATTCTTTTATAATTACAGGTTCTCCTTCTTTTTTGTTTATTATTTGTTTTTTAAGATGTTTGGCGATCGTGGTGGGACTGGGCGGTCTTTTTCCTGTTGATTTGCTCTCCTCCTGCGCCGTCGCCACCCTCCCCCTTCTCCTCTCCCCTCCATTGATTCCTTTCTCAAAGTCTTTCGGGGCTGGGGGCGTGATGGGGGCGGGTGTGGGCGGCGGACGTGTGTGGGTGGATGGTGCTCCGATTGGGCCGCTGTTGTCCCGCCACTTGGGAGCATGCGCTGTAGTCGGCCCTTGGACATTGGTCAGTTTGGGGAGGGTCAAAGCATGCTCCCTAACGTAACCCACGTGTACTCGTGCGCTCGCTATGTACCTTTCAGTTGGGTAATTTTGTGGCGCCAAGATACAGCCCACGTGTTTAGGGCACGGGCGGATTACGTGGATCTCAGGCGCCTACGTCTTAGGCACTGTTTTGGTGCCAAATGGCCATATTTGAGGCCAGCAGATGGGAGCCAAAGCATTATGACTTACCAGTGCTGGATGAGGACTCGTGCCCAGTGATTGGGGAAATTGTCTGCCAAGGTGAGACTCTTTGGTCTTGAACAGTGGGGGATGCGGTTGTTTGTAGGTTTTGCATCAGCCAACTTCTCACTTGTATTCAAGTAATGGGTTTAATACCGTTTGGGATTTTCATTTTTTTTGTTTCATCCCACTGTTTAGGGATATTCTTTCCCCTATGTTGGATGTTCACGACAGTCCTCACATATGTGACTATCACTGACCTCGTTGAGTCTTGTGGTATATGACGAGTTAGGTACTGCCAAATATACCTGTATGTGAGTGTTGCTGTTTATCTGCATAGTGTCTGCCATTAATATATGGCCAAATTGGATGTGACACTTTATGACTACAGTTGAGTGAACACCTGGATGTTTGGGTTCGGCGGGTTCAGCCGAACTTCACGAAAAAGTTCGGGTTCGGCACCGAACTTCAACCGAACTTAACCCCGAACTCAATTGAATTCAATGGTGACCCAAACTTTTGGGCACAAAAATGGCTGTAAAAAAGTCCTGGAAAGGGCTAGAGGGCTGCAAAAGGAAGCAAAGTGGGGGTAAGAGTAGGACAAGTGCCCTGCAATCAAATGTGGATAGGGAAATAACTTAAAATCACATAAAAAAATAAAAAATGGAGGAGGAGGTGGATGGAGGTGGATTTGGAGTAGGAGGTTGAGGAGGTGGTGACCGTGGCAGTGTAGGTGGAAGTGGCGGTGGAGGAGGAGGAGGTAGCCAACAATGTTTTTTGTTTGTTTGTTTTTTTTTTCTAATTGGGGTAGCACCCAAAATATTGAGACATATTAAAAAAAAAAAAGTATACCAATGGCTGTGTGAGGCCTGTCTAAATGTCTATTATGCACAAGGTACAGACAAGTCTTGTGGGATCCATGCTTGGTTCACTTTAATAAAAGTTAGCTTGTCCGCGTTGGCTGTGGACAGGCAGCTGCGCTGTCTTGTCTTGTGATAACGCCCCCTGCCGTGCTAAACACACGTTCAGACAATACACTGGCTGCAGGGCAGGCCAGCACCTCCAAGGCATAAAGGGCAAGCTCAGGCCATGTGCCCAATTTGGAGACCCAGAAGTTGAATGGGGCAGACCAATCAGTCAATACGTGTAGGCGTATGCACACATACTGTTCCACCATGTTGCTGAAATGCTGCCTCCTGCTAAGACGTTGCCTATCATCTGGTGGTGCTGTTTGTTGTGGCATGCTGCTGACAAAGCTTTTCCACATGTCGGCCATGCTAACCCTGCCTTCTGAGGTGCTGGCGATGCCACAGCTGCGTTGGCGACCTCTTCCTCCTCCTCTGCCTTCGCCTTGTGCTTCCACTGAACCCCCTGTGTCATTTGGGAATGCCTTCAGCAGCGCGTCTACCAGCGTGCGCTGGTAGACGCGCATCTTACGATCATGCTCCAGTGAGGGAATTAAGGATGCCACGTTGTCCTTGTAACGGGGATCCAGCAGGGTGGCCACCCAGTAATTAGCACAAGTTACAATGTGGGCAACTCGGCTGTCGTTGCGCAGGCACTGCAGCATGTAGTCGCTCATGTGTGCCAGGCTGCCCAGAGGCAAAGACAAGCTATCCTCTGTGGGAGGGGCATCATCTGTGTCCTACGTATCCCCCCAGCCACGCTCCAGTGATGCCCACGAGCTGCATTGGGTGCCACCCTGCTGTGAACAGGGTTCCTCCTCCTCCTCCTCATCATCATCCTCGTCCTCCTCATCCTCCAGAACTGTGCCCTGGCTTGAAAATTTTTTACCTGGCCTATGCTGGTGCAGGAACCCACCCTCTGAGCAACTTGTGAATGACTGGCCTGATAACCGAGGAAATGACCCCTCTTCCTCCTCCTCTTCCTCCTGTGCCACATTCTCTTCCATCATCGCCCGAAGTGTTTTTTCAAGGAGACATCGTCACTGGCCATGTTTGTGGAGTACTTGAAACACTGCAATATGGTACACAGGTCTCGCACGGAGGCCCACTCGTTGGTGGTGAAGTGGTGCTGTTCCACAGAGCGACTGACCCGTGCGTGCTGCAGCTGAAACTCCACTATTGCCTGCTGCTGCTCGCACGGTCTCTCCAGCATGTGCAAGGTGGAGTTCCACCTTGTGGGCACATAGCATAGGAGGCGGTGAGCGGGAAGGCCGAAGTTCCACTGCAGCGCAGACAGATGAGCAGCAGCAGGGTGAGAACGCCGAAAGCACTCACAGACGGCCCTCACTTTGTGCAGCGGCACTGACATATCCGGGTAGTTTTTTAGAAATTTCTGCACTACCAAATTCAGCACATGCGCCAGGCAAAGGATGTGGGTCAAACCGGCTAGGCCCAGAGCTGCTACGAGATTTCGCCCATTATTGCACACCACCAGGCCAGGCTTGAGGCTCAGTGGCAACAAGCACTCATCGGTCTGTTGTTCAGTGCCCATCCACAGCCCCTGCGCAGTGTGGGGTTTATCCCCCAAACATATCAGTTTTAAAACAGCCTGCTGTCGTTTCCCCCTGGATGTGCTGAAGTTGGTGGTGAAGGTGTTACGCTGAGCAGATGAGGAGGTGGTAGAGGAGGAGGAAGCGGAGTAGGAGGAGGAGGCAACAGGAGGCAAAGAGCAATGCCCTGCAATCCTGGGTGGCGGAAGGACATGCGCCAAACTACTAGCCGCCTCAGGCCCACCCGCCACTACATTTGCCTAGTGTGCAGTTAGCAAGATATAGCGTCCCTGCCCGTGCTTGCTGGTCCACGTATCAGTGGTTATGTGGACCTTGCCACAGATGGCTTTGTGCAGTGCACACTTGATCTTGTCTCTGACTTGTTTTTGCAGGGAAGGGATGGCTCGCCTGGAAAAGTAGTGGCGGCGGGGAGCCTGCAGATAACATTCATGCGGATGAACTCATCCGATCCTTCAAGGAGAACAACCCTGCTAAACTAGCCCGTTTGGGAATCCGGAGGCTGCCCCTTGGGGGGCAATGTTAGAAAAAGATTGTGCTGAGGACGTGTTTGCATTTGATTGTGGTTTCCTCAAGCTCCCGAAGGAGGCGGTCTGGGCAGCTCTATTTAAAAACCGTGCTTCCTGTGAGCAAGTGCTGTCCGTTCGACAGCGTTTAGTGTGAGTTCCTTGCTTCCTGACTATCTGATACCTGTTCCTGTGACCCGTCCTGCTTTGACCCTGCTCTGAACTCTGCCTGCACCGACCCCAGCTTCCACGACCACTCTTCTGCCTACTCCCTTGTACCTTGCTGCCTGAACGTTGTCGACCCAGCCTGCACCCAACCATCCGTCTGCCTGAACCCTTGTACTGCACCGCCCGCCAGTTACTGACCCGGACTGCCTCATGACCCTTCTGCCTGCACGAGCTCCAGTGGACATCTACCTTGCATCAGTGACTGTCCAGCCCTCATGCCCCCCGTGCTCCTGAGTTCCCTGTCTGCACTACCAGGGACTAACAAACCGGGGCCGCAAGAGAGGTACTCCCTGCATAAGCCAGACTCCATCACCAGGTACGTGACAGTAACGGACAGCCATGCCTGAGTCTACGCGGGGGGCCTCTCCTGTGAACAAACTTTGCTCTCACCTGGCCGGGCTGACCCAAGCCATACAATCCTTGCAGGAGGACTACTACCGGTTAGAGAGATGGCTGCAGGAGCTCACCACGGGCCAATCTACAGCCTGCACCACAGTGACCATGACCTTTGAACCTCAAGTACCCCTACTGGAACGGTTCTCAGGCGACCGCACCAAGTTCCGGGCCTTCCAGGTCTCTTGTGAACTCTATCTTGCTCTCCAATCCAGCACCTACTCCTTGGAGACTACGAAAGTGGGTCTTGTGATCTCCTTGTTGCTGGAAGAACCCCAGTCTTGGGCACACCACCTGCTGTAACAGAGGGCTCCAGAAGTCTCTAATCTGACCGCCTTCTTCAAGGCTATGGCCTGCCTCTATGAGGACCCACATCAGGCTGCCATGGCAGAAGCTGCGCTCCATGCACTCTAGCAGGGCCGCCACACGGCGGAGGACTATGTGGCCGAGTTTAGGCGCTTTGTAGAAAAGAACACATGCTGAGACCTTGCATTGACTACCGCAAACTAAACAAGATAACGGTGAAAAACCGCTATCCTCTCTCCCTGGTCCCAGAGCTCTTCCAGAGGTTAGGAGCGGCGAGAGTGTTCACCAAGCTGCACCTCCGTGGAGCATATACCATAGTCTGTATCTGGGGGGGGGGGGCGATGAATGGAAGACCGCCTTCCGAACCCGGTTCGGACACTTTGAGTACCTGGTGATGCCCTTTGGGCTTTTTAACGCCCCAGCCACGTTTCAGCACTTTGTAAACAATGTGTTTAAAGACTTCTTGGATCAATTCGTCATCGTTTACTTGGATGATATCCTGGTTTTCTCCCCTACCCTGGAAGAACACCGCAGGTATGTGGCTAGTGTCCTGAGCCGCCTTCGACAACATGGGCTCTATGCCAAGGCGGAGAAATGCGACTTTGAACGGTCAAGTATCCCCTTCCCGGGGCTTATCATCTCCGTCACCGGCATTACCATGGACCCACAGAAGGTCACGGCTATCCTGGATTGGCCGGCCCCTACAGACAAGAAGGGAGTTCAGCGGTTCATTGGCTTTGCCAATTTTTATAGAAAATGTATAAAGGGGTTCTCAGCCATTATTGCCCCAATTACCCAGCTGACCAAGCTGAACACACGATTCATGTGGACCACGGAAGCCCAGAAAGCGTTTGTGACCCTTAAGAAACTCTTCACGTCTGCACCCATCCTCAGGCACCCTGACCCCGCCTTGCCATTTGTTTTGGAGGTAGATGCCTCTGAAGTAGCCGTGGGGGCGGTGCTATCTCAAAGGCATGGAGTCAAGGCTGCCCTACACCCTGTGGCGTTCTTCTCCCACAAACTGACCACCCCAGAAAGGAATTACGACGTGGGAGATAGGGAGCTTCTGGCAATTAAATCGGCCTTGGAAGAGTAGCGCTATCTGTTAGAGGGAGCCAGGCACCCCATTTTGATCTTCACGGATCACAAAAATTTGGAATACCTTAGAGCAGCCAAGAGACTGAGACCTCGCCAAGCCCGGTGGGCACTCTTCTTCTCACTCTTCCTCTTCCACGTAACATACAGGCCAGGGTCGAAGAACGTCAAGCCTGATGCCCTATCAAGGATGTTCTATAAACCTGGTGAGCCAGCGGCCCCTGATATGATCCTGCACCCCCAAAACTTCCTGTTAACCCAAGGGGACCTGTTGTCCCGAATCAGACAGTCCCTAGCCAGGACTCCCGGACCGACGGACCCTAACCTACCAACCAGAGATGGCCTACTGTGGCATGGCAACAGACTTTTTGTCCCAGTGGACCAACGCCAATCAGTTCTGGCATCCTGTCACGACAGTAAATTGGCGGGACACTTCGGTGCTCGCAAAACTACCGAACTGCTGCTGCGATCATTCTGGTGGCCACGAGCAGGCGAGGACTGTAGGAAATACGTCAGCTCATGCCTTATCTGTGCCCAGAACAAGAGCAGCAAGACCAAGGCCTGGGGCTTACTAAAGCCACTTCCAGTGCCCGAGAGGGCCTGGTCCATGATCTCGATGGACTTTATTGTCGAGCTGCCGCCATCCCAGGGGTATTCTACCATCTTCCATCTTCGTGGTAGTGGATCGGCTAACGAAGATGGCCCACTTCTTGCCCATGAAGGGAACCCCATCAGCCACTGAAACGGCTGAGATATTCATCAGAGAAATAGTGAGGCTCCATGGACTTCCAACCAGCATTGTCTCTGACCGCGGAGTCCAGTTTACCTCTCAGTTCTGGAAGGCCCTGTGCTCCGCACTTGACATTGAACTGGAATACTCTTTGGCATACCACCCACAGACAAATGGGCAGACAGAAAGGACCAATCAGACGCTCAAACAGTATCTCCGCTGCTTCTCGTCATTCTCACAAGACGACTGGGCCTCTCTGCTGCCCCTGGCGGAGTTTGCTTTCAATAACACCGTCCATTCAGCTACCAACCAGTCTCCGTTTCTGGCCAATTACGGGTTCCACCCGACATTTATACTCAACCACAGCCTTGAAAGTACTGTACCAGCGGCCCAAAAAATGACCAAGTTCTGGGAAGAGAACTGCAAACTCCTTCAGGAGACCATGGCTTGGACCCAGGAGCATAACAAAGAGGTGTTTGACAAGGGAAGATGGGGAGAGTTGGACTTACAGCCTGGGGAAAAGGTATGGCTAGCCACGAGGAACTTGAGGCTAGCCTGCCCCTCCAGGAAATTGGGCCCCAGGTTTATTGGCCCCTTCCCTGTGAAAAGGAAGATTAACAGGGTGGCCTATGAGTTGCACCCAGTGTTCCACGTGTCACTGCTGAAGACTGTGACCCCAAATCCTTTTCCCCAGCGGAAGACTAGTCCACCAGGCCCAATCCTAGTAGACGGCGAAGAGGAGTTCGAATTGGAGGCTATCCTGGATTGCCGGAAGAGGGGTAACAGGGTTCAGTACTTAGTGAAGTGGAAGGGCTATGGCCCAGAAGAAAACTCCTGGGAGCCTGCAGATAACATTCATGCGGATGAACTCATCTGATCCTTCAAGGAGAACAACCCTGCTAAACTAGCCCGTTTGGGAATCCGGAGGCTGCCCCTTGGGGGGGGGGGCAATGTTAGAAAAAGATAGTGCTGAGGACGTGTTTGCGTTTGATTGTGGTTTCCTTTAGCCCCCGAAGGAGGTGGTCCGGGCAGCTCTATTTAAACACCGTACTTCCTGTGAGCAAGTGCTGTCCGTTCTACAGCGTTTAGTGTGAGTTCCTTGCTTCCTGACTATCTGATACCTGTTCCTGTGACCAGGCCTGCTTTGACCCTGCTCTGAACTCTGCCTGCACCGACCCCAGCTTCCACAAACACTCTTCTGCCTGCTCCCTTGTACCTTGCTGCCTGCACGTTGCCGACCCAGCCTGCACCCTACCATCCATGTGCCTGAACCCTTGTACTGCACCGCCCGCCAGTTACCGACCCAGACTGCCTCACGACCCTTCTGCCTGCACGAGCTCCAGTGGACATCTACCTTGCATCAGTGATGGACAGCTGTAAGCTTCCATGGGACCATGGTGTGTAAATGCTTGGGGACGGTGGCGGATATGGTGGCATTGCTGTCACATCGTCTGTTTGCTAGGTGGCAGGTGACACTGGCACTGTAGAGGTGGAGGAAGGGGCCGAGGCAGCAGCAGAAGAGGAAGCAGGAGGAGCCCGAGACCTTTCTTGGATTTTGAGGTACTTATTCAACTGCAGCTTGTGCTTTGCATTTAGATGCCGGGTTATGCAGGTTGTGCTCAGGTTTAGAACATATATGCCTCGCTTCAGGCTCTCATTGCACAGCGTGCAAACGACTTGTGTCTTGTCATCAGCGCATTGTCTGAAGAACTGCCACGCCGGGGAATGCCTTTGAGCTGCCTTTGGTGTGCTAGGTCCCTGGGTGTGATGGGTAGTAGCAGGCATACTGTCTAGGGGACGGTTGCTCCACTTTTGCAATCTGCTTCCTCTTTTGCTGTGCTGGTGCCTCTGTGCGACCACCACCTCTTCCTCCAAACTGCACACGTTACTTGCATGACCTTCATTCAATGTGGGGTCTAGGACCTCATTATCCTCCACATCATCTTCCACCCACTCTTCACCACTGCCCTCCTTGTCAGTCTGCACACTGTACAAAGCCGCAGGTGCGTGTTCACTTTGTGGAAGGAGTCCACGCTCATCGGCTGTCTTGGAATTTTCAATATACCATCCGTGCTTACGGCGAGTTGCTTACCACTCCGTTCTTGTTCATGTCCACTATCAACTAACCCACCGACTGTTACGGAGGTCAAGGAAGTGTAACAGAGGGTGGGCCAGGGAACTACTTTCGAGTCTCAACCGTGGACTTGGGGTACCGGTAGACAGAAAATGGAGTCGGGGAACATTTAGTCGGTTCGTCAGACTCGGGGTTCAGTACGTCGTCAGAGAATACGAAAAACTATTGAGACGACCACACGTAAGGTACCCGGTAGGTGTATCGGGACGGCGTCTTCACCTTCTGTAACTCACGTGGCTACGGGTTGGTGAAGATAACGTCCTACTCCTGTACCTTTGTGGTGTCGTCGTGCAGAGACTACTACTACTACTTTGTGTCCACGGTTGACGACGCCGAAACATGTCACACGTCTGACTGTTCCTCCCGTCACCACTTCTCACCCACCTTCTACTACACCTCCTATTACTCCAGGATCTGGGGTGTAACTTACTTCCAGTACGTTCATTGCACACGTCAAACCTCCTTCTCCACCACCAGCGTGTCTCCGTGGTCGTGTCGTTTTCTCCTTCGTCTAACGTTTTCACCTCGTTGGCAGGGGATCTGTCATACGGACGATGATGGGTAGTGTGGGTCCCTGGATCGTGTGGTTTCCGTCGAGTTTCCGTAAGGGGCCGCACCGTCAAGAAGTCTGTTACGCGACTACTGTTCTGTGTTCAGCAAACGTGCGACACGTTACTCTCGGACTT
>BLSH010072506.1:576687-590401 GCA_018402905.1 Glandirana rugosa | reverse complement strand
TCCCATTTTATTAAGGTGTATCCATATAAATGGCCCACCCTGTACATCCGCTCAGAAGAAGCTGGTCAACATTAAATGGCTGTATTTGTTTCAGTGAAAACGTGATATCAGTTAGCATAGTGTTCATTGGAAGAATTAACAAAAGCACCCACGGAGAAAAACACGCTGAACTCTGGAATTGTAGATTACGCTTTACACCCCTTCTTTTTGGCTTTGTTGACAAAGGACATGGGAAGCAACCATCCGTTAGAGGCCCTGACTCCATGCACACTAGACGCTGACCGACGTCAGGCAAAAATCGCGATTTCTTCAGCATTTTGCATCGGCGTTAATGTGCGTTAATGAGCGTCAGCGGTACGCCACGTTTTGTTAAAAAAAAACATTCTTCTACTATTTTTGAACCTGAAAACGACGTCGCTACGGCGTTAATGCGCGTTAGTGAGCGTTTTGCTGGCTCATCGTCAAAAACGCCACAATGCTACAGCCTCGGAATGCGCGGGTCCTACCTTCGATTTACAGCTTAAGAACGCCGATGCCATCTACAACTCAAAAACAACAGTGTTTGTATGGGGCCATTGAATAACATGGAGAGCTGCAAAAGAACGCTAAAAATGCGGCGGTAGGAAACATCCGTGTGTATGAGGCCTTAGCGTTTTCTTGCAAGCATTTTTGCAGTGTTTACAAGCATTTACAAGCTTTTGGGAGAGGTAGCAATTTTGTTAAAGAGCAGGTGGCTACTGGAGTCCTTAACAACCATCCGCCGAGGCTGCTGCGTCCTTAGCAATGGATAATTCATCAGCAGTCAGCAGGGTTCCCTGAACTAAACAATAGCCGGCAATAAAACAGTTGAGAAAAAAAAAAGCGTGGGGTCCCCCCCCCCCAAATACATACCAGACCCTTAGGTCTGGTATGGATTTTGAGGGGAATGCCACACCAAAAGGAAAAAAAATGGCAAGGTGTCCTCCCCAAAATCCATACTAACCCTTATGCGAGTATGCAGCCTGGCAGGCCAGAGAAGGGGGGGGGGCAAGTGCCCCCCTCCTGAACCATACTAGGCCTTGTGCCCTGCACTTTGATTGTCTGCTTTTCACAGCCAGTGGTCGTTACAGCACCCAGCATTGCTATAGCCATATTCAGGAACATGTGCATAGGGAATATTACATTTGGACTCAACATGGGGAGGGTGCTTTGGGGTAGGGGGGCTCCCCCTCAAAGCACCTTGTCCCCATATTGATGGGGACAAGGGCCTCTTTCCAACAACCCTGGCTGATGGTTGTGGGGGTCTGTGAGCAGAGGGCTTATCGGAATCTGGAAGCCCCCTTTAACAAGGTGGCCCCTGATCCAATCCCCCTATGTGAATGAGTATGGGGTACATGTACCTCCACTCATTCATCCAAAAAAGTGTAATGTAAATAAACACAAGAGGCAGTTTTTGACATTCCTTTATTAAAAGAATAAAATTAAAAAAATTGTCCCCTGGAGTAGACCCAGCATCAGTCACAATGAACGATGGTCGCTGACCCAGAAAAAAAAAAGGTCTGCACCTGACAAAGGCTCCCGCCAAATGACAGCTCCGTCGTCCGGGACATCACCAGGTGGCCCTTACCCCTTCCTGACCTCACTGACCCAGAAGTAAATGACTGAAATTACTTGAACTTTATTGTGCAATGGCCAAAATGTAGCTTTGTAAAATGAAAGGACATTTCTAGTTCCGAGCACCCAGGGCATTTACCCTGTATCTCTTGTTTCGTGCCTTGGGGCTAGAAGCTGAGCCCACCCTCCATTCTTTAACCCCTTTTACAGTAGCATAGCCGGCATCTTCTGTCCCCATCAGCTGCCTCCCAGACCTCAGATACAGAAGTGATGGGCAATGCAGACCTGAGAGGACTCCTAGTCTCCTCTTTGAGCCTAATGTGTCATATGACACATCCAAGTGTCTCGTAACTGGTTGGAGGCTGAAGTGGCAAGATGGCTTTCCTTGAGGCTCTATTGTTCCCTTGCGGGATCCATAGCTCCCAACTGTCCCTGATTTTGAGGGACTGTCCCTGATTTGGAACAAAGCCCCTCTGTCCCTCTTTCCTCCTCATAGGTCCCTAATTTTTGGTCTGATCTATGTAATTGTATATAAAATGCACTATTTATCTTTCAAAAAGTGTTTCCCAGCACTAAACTTTTTATCCAATTTCTAAATTGCTGCATTTTTCAATTTAAAAAGCCAATATAAAGGAATAGTAGTGGTAGAAAAAAAAACACTTTTGGATTTAACTAATCATTATTTTTGTATAATTCTCTTTTAAGGGGGCGTGGCAAGGGATGTGTCCTATGCCTACACACTTTTGCTAATAGTTGTCCCTCATGCCCTTCTCAAAAAGTTGGGAGGTATAATGATCTATTATTGCTGGTGCAGTATCTATTGTTGCTTGAGGGGGTCTCTTGTTGTTGGATGGGGGGGGGGGGGGTCTTGATTTTTTGCTAGGGAGGATCTATTGTTGCAGGCTGCATGGAAACAAAATTGCTGCCTTTCTGTTATCATTAAAAAATTCCAAACAAATTACTTATCACCAAAAAAATAATACTTGATTCTGAATTCTCTTAAGGAGGCAATAGTGGAAGGTGGGTGAGGGGCAGGGGCAAGGGACAGCGCTCAGAGGTGGGTAGGGGGTGGAGGCAAGGGTGACTCAGGGGGTACCTGCATCTATTCTTTATTATATCTTATCTATCTTATATTTGCAAAGTCAAGTCATGACTAATGACTATTTTCTGTTTTTAGTAACACAAGACAGCGCGTCATCTCAGAGTCTGCCACCAATTGTATCCAAAAATAGCATGTGCTAATCTGCGAAGGAAATCTGCATGGTTCTGTCTATGAGTGGGTAAAAGCCAAGAGACTAACAGGCACAATGCATGAAAAAAAAAATGTCTGTCTCCGAATGTCTGTAGAAGATACAGTCTACCGTTCTTTTATTCCTTTGCTTTATTTAACCTTGCTACAGTACTGTGTAGATTCTTTAACTGTGACAGAGATAAGCGCATGGAAAGCAGCTGCCTCAACAGAATGCAAATGCAAAGTGAATGTGTTAGTCATTTTGCTATTATTAAATGCAAGCTTCAGTTGCTTCTCAATATTAGAGCAGTATTTATGTTTAAAGTCCAACTGAAGTTTCACACTTTTTTTTTCCTTTATAGTCTTTTATGGCTTTTCTTCTTTTTTTTTTTTTTTTTTACAGATTTTTACTTGGAAATGCTTCAATACCATTTTCTCATAATATAATTGTTCTTCTTGCCCTCCCTGGGCAGTGCTCTAGGCTGGAATTGGTGAGTAACAGCTACACCCCTTATCATAGGTGTTTTTACACACCATCATGGCTCATGCATATAGCCGTATTGGGTTGTAGAACAAAAGATACAATGCAAAGAGTAAGTATTATTGGTATATACTGTGTGCAACATGGCCCTTCCCAGTACCTACTAACCCTGCGCCAGGAAAATGAAAAAATTGATTATCACCAGCTGCTGCGTATATATACTAAGGTAACATAATTCAAATAACATACATGCAAGAAAAACATAAATGGCAAGGCAGCGCTAAAAAAGAGATGCACTTATTTCAAGTAATTTCTTTTAAAACACGAGAACACAGTCCATAGTCCAAATAACACAAGATCCCAAAGGATGAATCAGGGGAGTCTAGCTGGATCAGCTGTGAAGTGTTTGAAAAGGAAACAAACGATGTGTCAGGAAGTTCCGCTCCCATAGGGAATGCACTCACCACAGCCAATGGCCAAACATTCTCATGCCTGGCTGGAACAGCGTTTAAAAGTTGTTGAATTCACACTTGGCAGCTCTCAGTAGCTTGAACAAATACTTGAGCAGGTGGTACATGTGGAAAAGAGAACAAATCTCCACTAGTGCAATAATGTCGGAACCATCAAAAACTTTTATTTTGTTAAAAATCCTTAAGCCAGCCACTTACACAAAGCAGTTAAAACACAAGCATGTAGTCACATAAAGATAGCTGGAGATAGAGCGGCTTATGACAAGCTGTAATCGATCTCACCCGATGCTGCCTGCAGTGCATGAGTCTCATTAGCTTCCTTGCGTGTTACTGACTCAGCTGGTTGCCGTACAGTCACACTCATGGGCAATTTGGACATTCTCAACCTAAGGGGATAAAGAGATCTTGTCCATGAGTATTGGTTCAGGCTGGACCCACTGCACAGTGACGTAGGACTGTGAACACGCTGTACCCCGCAGAGGGGTGAAACTATCTGGTAAGCATACATCTACCCTTTATTGTCACCCAAGGATTGCCCTGCACCACCAGAGGGTGCAATCAATGAAGAGCACAAGTCACCTTATCACCAATATTAACATTGCACTTTATGAACTTTTTTATCTGCAAAACTTTGGATAAACAGGAATTATGTTGATTATCTCATGACCATGTATATTTAAGGAGGAGCACAAGTCACCTTTATCACCGTCATTGAATGTAGGAAAGATTTTTTCTGCAGTTTGGTTTTAAGCTGAGCATTGTAAGCACCAGTTTTAAAAGGACCTTATTTTTTTTTTCCCCCGCACTTTGGTTTTAAGAATTGTTTTATACTGATATATGTTTTATACTAGAACAGCGCCATACCTACTTCTGTTCATATCACTCTATACTCTTGTTACCCTCTTGGGGGGCAATAGTAGGGGCAGCAGTTCTACCCACCATACAACAATATCTTCTCATACCATCAGTGCAGCTCCAACCCAACCCCCTTCATTCTCCCAGCAGTCTGTTCTTCCTTCTCAGCCATCTGGTAGTTGCAGTTCCTCACAATTCAGCTAGAGGGGAAATCCTATCAGTCTGAACTACATGTCCCAAGATGCTTTGCTTTGCTTAGTCTCTGCATTCAGGATAGGACAGCTTAGAGTCCAAACACAACACTAGAGGGAAACGGCTCCCAAACAGTGAGGTTACAAAATGTCCCCTGATTACAGGCACAGGTATCCAGCTCCTAGCTACACTAAACAGCTACTAATATAGATCCAGCCAATAACAGCACTTCTTATTGCAGAATTAAAGTGGTTGTAAATGTAGCACTGCTCTCTTGAGGGTCGCAAAAAATATCAATACCCCTCTGGTTTCCATGACCCTGTGGGTCCTCTGCCACCTCTGACACACTGGGTTCAAGCATTTGGTTGGTTTCCTTGAAATAATGACAGTAGTAATGAAATAAACCAAATTGAGTGAAATCAGTATTGTTTACTCATAAGATACAGTATCTCACAAAAGTGAGTACACCCCTCATATTTTTGTAAATATTTTATTATATCTTTTCATGTACAACACTGAAGAAATTACACTTTGCTACAATGTAAAGTAGTGAGTGTACAGCTTGTATAACAGTGTAAATTTGCTGTCCCCTCAAAATAACTTAACACACAGACATTAATGTCTAAACAACTGGCAACAAAAGTGAGTACACCCCTAAGTGAAAATGTCCAAATTGGGCCCAATTAGCCATTTTCCCTCCCCGGTGTCATGTGACTCATTCATTTTACAAGGTCTCAGGTGTGAATGGGGAACAGGGTTGTTAAATGTAGTGTTATCCCTCTCACTCTCTCATACTGGTCAAGTAAAGGAAGTTCAACATGGCACCTCATGGCAAACTCTCTGAGGATCTGAAAAAAATAATTGTTGCACTACATAAAGATGGCCTAGGTGATGGCAGGGTGCCAAGACCCATAAACTGAGCTGCAGCACGGTGGCCAAGACCATACAGTGATTTAACAGGACAGGTTCCACTCAGAACAGGCCTCGCCATGGTCGACCAAAGAAGTTGAGTGCACGTGCTCAGCGTCATATCCAGAAGTTGTCTTTGGGAAATAGATGTATGAGTGCTGCCAGCATTGCTGCAGAGTTTAAAGGGGTTGGGGGTCAGCCTGTCTGTGCTCAGACCATACGCCACACACTGCATCAAATTAGTCTGCACAGTGTTGTCCCAGAACTAAGCCTCTTCTAAAGATGATGCACAAGAAAGCCCACAAACAGTTTGCTGAAGACAAACAGACTAAGGACATGGATTACTGGAACCATGTCCTGTAGTCTGATGAGACCAAGATAAATGTATTTGGTTCAGATGGTGTCAAGTGTGTGTGGCAGCAACCAGGTGAGGAGTACAAAGACAAGTGTGTCTTGCCTACAGTCAAGCATGGAGGTGGGAGTGTCATGGTCTGGGGCTGCATGAGTGCTGCCGGCACTGGGGAGTTAGAGTTTATTGAGGGAACCATAAATGCCAACAAATACTGTGACATACTTAAGCAAAGCATTATCCCCTCTCTTCGGAGACTGGGCCGAAGGGCAGTATTCCAACATGATAACGTCCCCAAACGCACCTCCAAGACGACCACTGCCTTGCTAAAGAAGCTGAGGGTAAAGGTGATGGACTGGTCAAGCATGCCTCCAGACCTAAACCCTATTGAGCATCTGTGGGGCATCCTCAAACGGAAGGTGGAGGAGAGTAAGGTCATCCACCAGCTCCGTGATGTCGTCATGGAGGAGTGGAAGAGGACTCCAGTGGGAACCTGTGAAGCTCTGGTGAACTCCATGCCCAAGAGGGTTAAGGCAGTGCTGGAAAATAATGGTGGCCACACAAAATATCTCCACTTTGGGCCCAATTTGGACATTTTCACTTAGGGGTGTACTAATTTTTGTTGCCAGCTGTTTAGACATTAATGGCTGTGTGTTGAGTTATTTTGAGGCAACAGCAAATTTACACTGTTATACAAGCTGTACACTCGTTACTTTACATTGTAGCAAAGTGTCATTTCTTCAGTGTTGTCACATGAAAAGATATAATAAAATATTTACAAAAATGTGAGGGGTGTACTCACTTTTGTGAGATACTGTATATCCAAGAAAGAATCTTAACCCAGTTGGGCTAAATTATTCACACAAAGTACTATTTATAAAGAGATAACTATTACACTTTAGTAAAATATTAATGTATGTTACTGTTCTTAAATCAAATATATGTATGCACTGCCCATGTAAGTGGGACAAAGGAGAGTAGAGGAATGACTCCTGCTAGTGTCAAACCACTCTCTACTGCTCACTCTCATAAGAGCAGTAAGGCAGCAGATAAACAAGTACAATTCCAGAAACAGTAATTATAATACTATTCAACCTGCTCTTATAGAGAGTTCTTTGGTGAATGCAGCCTTGATAACTTCAACAAGGTAATATACTCATAAGTGGGGAGAGAAGTACAAGTAGTCCAGTGTCACAGTTTGACAATTTGATAGGTCTTTGGCTAGCTCTCTGTAATTTTACTGGTATGCAATAAGTACTGGTTGATGCAACAATAGCCAATCCAAAGGGAAGAAGTGTGATCAGGAAACAACACTCCATGGTGGAAGAAACAGTAGAAACCTCACAGTGATCACTGACTTAGCAAAGTGAAACTGTAAGTAGCAGCAAACTAATGGATGGCATAGGTGTCTGTGTAGTGTCCAAACTCAATGTGTGAGCAGACCTTTTTCATCAGAGATAATAATAGATGTAGAAAAGTAATGCTGTCTATACACAGTGTGTGTGAAACTGGGTTTTCACCCGCTCACCACACCGGAACTGAAAATGTGGATGTTGATGAGGATGATGTAGATAAAGATGATGAGGATGATGATGATCTCTCTGGTCTATGGCTCAAGGGGTGGTCTCCGGCCTCCACCGCCTCACACCACGGTTCACGCGGATCTGTCACACCTGCAGGGTGGATGGAACAGGAACGGCCCTCAGGCTGTTGGAGAACAGGTTAATCACGCTGTCCGCTGGTGTCCTTCAGGTAGCTTAGTTTGTAAATCTGTAGAAGCAGGCCGTGACCGCTGCAGCTACTGACAACAGATTCCCTGCACACAGATCCATGCCGGTCCTGAGAGAGCATGCCAGGCCCAAAGCCTAGATTCTTATAGTCTCTCCCAGAATGCTCTTCTCCTCCCTGAAATCTCTTCTTTCTATAAGCCCGCTGGTAGTTGTAGTTTCTCCCCAGTACAGCCAGGGAGCAAATCCTTCCAAGTGAACCACGTGTCCCGTGATGCATTGCTCTCTCATTATCACCAGAGTCACATGTCAGCCAAACTGGAACACTAGAGGGAAGCAGCTGCATCATAATCAATAGCATAAAACATCTTCTGATTGCAGGGGATGTAAATATCCAGCTCCTGACTACATAAACCTCAGATACAAAATATGAACAAAGCATATCCCTCTATAGTGTGTACTTGACTGTGTACTTGACTCAGTTAACAGGACTAAGTGTCATTTCTGTCTGCTGCCTCATTCCTCTCCTATCTGCATGAGTCACTTCTGACAAGTTTTCCTGACACCAAGAGAAAAAAGATGATGGGGAGGGACCTCCAGCACACAGCCTGTCATCGACAGCCTCAGCTCTGTTCCTATGTGCTGTGTGAAGGGGGTGGTGTTCCTTCCCTCCTATCAGCTCTCATATCTCTTCTCACTGAGCTATGCAGAGTGTAACTCCAGATCCCCATCCCCTGCTTTCTGAGAGCTCCCACAAGCTGTATAAATTCTGTACTTTGAACAGCTGTAAAGAAGAGAACACTGCAGATAAACAGGTACAACATATGTAGGAGCATTGGTTTTATCTTTGTGTATAACCCGAGGCTAGTCATTTCACTGGGTATATATAAGGGTTTACAACCACTTTAAGCAGGCCATACATGGATTGATATTCAGCCAGTTCAGCAGGGATTGGCTGAATCTCAATCTATGTATGGGCAAGGAGATTGTACAGAAGTTGGTATACCGATCATCTTTTGTAAAACAACCCTGTCGGATTTTCCACACTCAGTCAGCCCTGCAGACTATAGACTGCAACACTGATCAGTGTATTCTAAAGGTGCAGAAGCCTTCCCACTGTCAGAATACAATAGATCAGCGGGGAAGATTTCCCCTTCCACATTGAGCGTGTGGATGCAGGAAGCAAGTCAGTTTTTTCAGTCAACTCGCTTATTCATCTATGGGTGGCCTAATTGGTCTATCAGATAAACAGCCCCATGGTCAACTGCAAGAGCTCACACAGCAGGCTGACAACTTTAAAGCGGTTGCCTATCCCAATTTTACTACTTTTACCTACAGGTAAGCCTATAATAAGGCTTACCTGTAGGTAAAATGAATATCCCCTAAACGCTTACGGTTTAGGAGATATTCCCTCTCCAAAATGCTTTGGAGTTACGGCGCTGTGTATGTCTCGGCAAAGGTCCGGCAATAGGGGCGGTCATTGCCGGGAGACGGGTCCCGCGCGCATGAGCGGGAGTGACGTCTCGCGGCTCCGGCCAGTCACTGCGCCGGAGCCGTGTACCCGGAAGCAAGATCCGGGGGAAGATGTCCGCTCCCACAGAGCGGACCGAGCAGCCCGGTCAGATCTTCATTTCAAGGTAGGTATTTCATAATGAGCTAGTATGCGGTGCATACTAGCTCATTATGCTATTGTCTTGCAGGCTGTCATTTTTTTTTTCTTCAAATGGGTAGACAACCGCTTTAATGTTAATTGAGAGGCAGTAGCCAGCAGCCTTGAGTGTTGTCAGTCTGCAGCAGGAAATGCTGTTACTGCAGGATCTCCAGGTAAGAAACTTTGCAACATATTCACAGAAAAGGTGTATAGTACAGTAAGGCATGATGCCAAATATACTGAGAAACAGCAGCGTTGATATACTTTATTATTTACTGTATAATGTTTCCGTTTCTGCTTAGTCCAGGTCTCTATATGACGACCTAGTTTTTCATCTTGATGTCACAGCTGACCAATGAGCTTGCTGCATCCCGGGGGTGTTGCCCGTGATGCCGCATGTCTCGACATAGGCACTGACATAATTTCCGGTTCCGGTTTTCACCCGCAACTCAAAGTGAGGCTTTAAATACAAGCAGTGTTTTGTGTAATGTCAATACAGCTTATACCGAATGCCACAGCGAGGCATGGAACGCACGCCGGTGCCATCTTATGACTCAAAGGGCGAAATTGCCCAGGTGTCCCTGGCCCTATCATTCAGGTGGATTAATTTGTGTTTAATGATGTTGTCTATTTATATGGCGATGCCCACGCGCAGTCCCCATGCCCCAGATGATGTCCCCGAGGACGAAACATGTTGGGTGAGGACTGCGTGAGCGCCGCCAGTTGTTGTTTTTAGAGTTTTATGCTGGCTTTGTGCTGCATTCTTGTAAGTGCATTTATTTTTACCTAATTAAAGCAGAACTCCGGGATTTTCAAAAAATCCCCCATTAGTACACTTCCCTACACTAAAGCGTTATTACATTTGTGAAATTCCTTACCTTTGAAGAGATATTTCCAATTTAATTTACAGGAAGTGCTCTCTCTCGTTCGAATGATGCACTATATATTCTGCGAGGCTGGCTCTGTTAGAAGAGTGATTGCATCATATCCTCTTCTTTCTGTTTGGACTACATTTCCCATCAGCCTTTGCAGATTTCAATGAATGTGGGAGGTACACTAGGCCTGTACATGTAAATGTGAACAAGCCCACTTCAACATGAATCACGCCCCTCATTCTGCAGCGAGGCCCACTAACCAGTGACACCGCATGTGTCTTCTCTCCCCTCCACCCACATGGAGATAAATATATTACCCTTATATGTTTTATGTAATCATTACTGATCTGTACACATCCCATAATGATTCTTTTTACCAAATTAAAGCAGAACTCCGGGATTTTCAAATAATCCCCCATTAGTACACTTCCCTACACTAAAGAGTTATTACATTTGTGAAATTCCTTACCTTTGAAGAGATATTTCCAATTTAATTTACAGGAAGTGCTCTCTCTCGTTCAAATAATGCACTATATATTCTGCGAGGCTGGCTCTGTTAGAAGAGTGATTGCATCATATCCTCTTCTTTCTGTTTGGACTACATTTCCCATCAGCCTTTGCAGATTTCAATGAATGTGGGAGGTACACTAGGCCTGTACATGTAAATGTGAACAAGCCCACTTCAACATGAATCACGCCCCTCATTCTGCAGCGAGGCCCACTAACCAGTGACACCGCATGTGTCTTCTCTCCCCTCCACCCACATGGAGATAAATATATTACCCTTATATGTTTTATGTAATCATTACTGATCTGTACACATCCCATAATGATTCTTTTTACCAAATTAAAGCAGAACTCCGGGATTTTCAAATAATCCCCCATTAGTACACTTCCCTACACTAAAGAGTTATTACATTTGTGAAATTCCTTACCTTTGAAGAGATATTTCCAATTTAATTTACAGGAAGTGCTCTCTCTCGTTCAAATAATGCACTATATATTCTGCGAGGCTGGCTCTGTTAGAAGAGTGATTGCATCATATCCTCTTCTTTCTGTTTGGACTACATTTCCCATCAGCCTTTGCAGATTTCAATGAATGTGGGGGATACACTAGGCTTGTACATGTAAATGTGAACAAGCCCACTTCAACATGAATCACACCCCTCCTTTTGCAGCGAGGCCCACTAACCAGTGACACCGCATGTGTCTTCTCTCCCCTCCAGCCACAAGGAGATAAATATATTACCCTTACATGGTTTATGTAATCATTACTGATCTGTACACATCCCATAATGATATATTATACACACTGTACTCTGCTGTAATTCACTCTTAGAATTATTCCTCCTCCTGCTGCAGATTTGAGATAGTTATAACAGTGCTGGTATTGTATATGAGAACATCTCCAGCCGCACCACAGAAAGAAAGAGCCGGGATGTTTTATATCAGCATGTGACACAAATAAATGTCGGCATGAGAAAGACACAAAAAAGTGCAGCGCTAACTTACTAATCAATAACACAATAATGGTGGAACCCTCTAATGTATGGAAATCTCAATAGACTTTAATATACAATACCAGCCTCTATGATATTTAGCATCACATATACAGGCGGTCTCCTAGTTACAAACATCCGACTTACAAACGACTCCTACTTACAAACGGAGGGAGAAAACAGGAAGTGAGAGGAAATCTCCCCCTAGGAAGGGAAATTCACTCCTGTAAGAGTTATTCTGGGAAAAAGGGGTCTCCACTGAAGCTTTATCACCAATCCTTGTCTTCACAACAACTCAAAATTTTCAAAATTCAATTTTCATAGGGATGGAAAGTGAGGTGAAAGCTTCTATACAGAAACATAGACAGCAAAACAAACATTACAGGGGTGTTACCCCTTCCCTATGCTATCCACAAAGCTTAAAAATTATATTTTTGGCTGAAGCTACACTTAAAAAATGTACCTGTTCTGACTTACAAACAAATTCAACTTAAGAACAAACCTACAGTCCCTATCTTGTTTGTAACCCGGGGACTGCCTGTAATACACATCACACTGAAAATAAGACATACAAATTAAACTTTGCAGGGATGGTGGAAACCCCTCCTATAGATATATGGAAGTATACGGTGTCAGTAAACAGCGCAGCCTCATCAGTGCGGTCACACCAGTGCCACTTATCAGTGCCCATCAGTGCAGTCACACAGTTCCACTTATCAGTGCCCATCAGCGCAGTCACATAGTGCCCACCAGTGCAGCTTATCTGTGCCCACCAGTGCGGTGACACGGTACTTACCAGTGCGGTGACACCATGCCCACCAGTGCCGCTTATTAGTGCCCATCAGTGCGGTGACACCGTGCTCACCAGTGCGGGGACACCGTGCCCACCAGTGCTACTTATCAGTGCGATGACACCGTGCCCACCAGTGCTGCTTATCAGTGCCCATCAGTGCGATGACCCCGTGCCCATCAATGCGATGACACCATGCCCACCAGTGCCGCTTATCAGTGCGGTGACACCATGGCCACCAGTGCCGCTTATCAGTGCGGTGACACCATGCCCACCAGTGCCGCTTATCAGTGCGGTGACACAGTGCCCACCAGTGCCGCTTATCAGTGCGGTGACACTGTGCCCACTAGTGCCGCTTATCACTGCGGTGACACCGTACCTACCAGTGCTGCTTATCAGTGCCCATCTGTGCTGTGACACCATGCCCACCAGTGCCTCCTATGAGTGGCCATCAGTGTGGTGACACCATGCCCCCTACCAGTGCCTCTTATCAGAGCCCATCAGTGCGATGACACCATGCCCCCCACCAGTGCCGCTTATCAGTGCGGTAACCCTCCCCCCCCCCGCCCGCCGTCTCATCAATGTTAGCAGGGATCTCTGCTATTTCTGGAATTCCTGGCATGTTTGCTATGTAAACACCGCTCTGCTTTCCCCTTTCACAGTCGTATCGTAATATACACTGCAGAGCACAGCGCTTATATGGCTGTGACAGGGGAAAGAGCAGTGTTCACATAGCAAACATGCCAGGTATTCCAGAAATAGCAGAGATTTTCTGCTACGACATGCCTGGTATTTCTGGAATTCCTGGTGTACCCCCGGAGGACTCTAAGGATGACCAAATTATTATTTATACAAGTCAAATACAATAAATTACCAAAATACCAAAACAATTTTTATTTTGCCGGATTGCCGGTTAAAGAGGTATGCCACACGTCACAGCAATAAAATCCGATTCCATATGCGTATTCCAGATGGGCCCAGTTCGAGACTGTGCCGACACTGTCCCCTTTCAATGTGTCTCGTCTCTAATGTATCGTTTGTACGGTCCTTAAGGTCTTTATGGTCCGTACAGCATCGTCCTCTAGAGACGAT
>BLSH010072506.1:517690-551291 GCA_018402905.1 Glandirana rugosa | reverse complement strand
ATTTGACATAAAACGAACGTTGAATGCGATCGTCGTCCCGTGTGTATGAGGCTTGAGCAGACTACAAAACTTGGTCGTACCAACAAGCTCACATACGACCGTTGTATCGTGTGTAGAGCAGTTGAGTACAACAAGTTGTATTGTGCTAAACACGCATGCGCCAAGTCCACTTCAACTAACACGAAATTAGATGAAGGAGCCCAAAGGGTGACGCTACGATACCAGCACTTCCTCTTTATACGCTCGTTCGCGTCATCGCGGTCGGCCGGCCGCAAGTTGTATGTACGACCGTCGGGTGCACGTCAGTATGCTATTTACATTATGCAACATACGATTTGCGAAGATTGTCGTCCCGTGTGTACGAGGCTTGACTTTAGTGACTGTGATGAAACTCTGCTTACTTTCATCTTCCAATCATATGCAAGCAAAATACAGTTTATATTTCTCTTCCATGCTTTTGCCTAATCTGTGCAAAGGCATTTAGGTTCTGGTGGAAGGTATAGGATCACTGTCCAACCCTACTGTCAGCAGCCTAGAAACGCTCAATCTGCATGAGTCAAAGTGTTTATGTGAATTACTACAGCAATGTTTCTCAACCTATTTCCAGTCAAGGCACCCTTTAAAATTCTGCACAATCCCAAGGCACCCTATTCTAAAATGTAAAAATCGAATGTAGCAACCTTGTCCTAAACAGGGCTGCTAGCATATTTACCGTATATACTTGAGTATAAGCCGACCCGAATATAAGCTGAGGCACTTAATTTTACCACAAAAAACTGGGAAAAGTTATTGATTCGAGTATAAGCCTAGGGTGGGAAATGCAGCAGCCAGAACACAGGGACAGGGAGCCATTACACAGGTATTGTAGCCAGAACACAGGTATTGTAGCCAGTACACAGGTATTGTAGCCAGAAAACAGGTATTGTAGCCATTACACAGGGACTCAGCCATTACACAGTTATTGTAGCCATTACACAGGTATTGTAGCCATTACACAGGGATTGTAGCCAGAACACAGGTATTGTAGCCAGAACACAGGGAATCAGCCATTACACAGGGATTGTAGCCAGAACACAGGTATTGTAGCAATTACCACCTGCCAGTGGCAGGTGGCACTGGATGGTACTGGCTGGTACTGGCAGAAGAGATGAGTATGGTAGATTCACAGAGCGCGCTGCTTCTAAGAGCCGCTCTGTGCATGAAACTGTGAGCTAATTACTGGAATGCAGAGAATGCAGAGAGAGCTGTCACATCTTCACTGAGCTCAGGAGGTGGGTGGACTGAACAGCTAACACCCGCGCGTCCCGCCCACCTCCCGACATCAAGTTGAAAATCTGACCGCTCTCTCTGCATTCTCTGCATTCCAATGTAATTAGGTCACTGTTTCATGCACAGAGGTGTGTTAGGTGGTACTGGTAACTAGCCTGGCTAATAAGTAATCTTTGATCCTCTGATTTTTGTTCTAGGCCTGAACCTACAGTAGTGTGCAGTCTCTCTCTTTGGCATTAGGATGAGAGATTGCAGTGAATTCAGGTAATGAGTAAATATGTGGTCTCAGCCAATAAGCAGGAGTTGCTTCCGCCCCAAAGCATGCTGGGATGATCTATTTATTTGGAAGGAGTCAGGTGATCTGTGTTCTTTCTACCCCAGGCTTCAGCCTGGGGGAGGATGTGTGTGGAGCAGCAGCAGAGGGTTAGGCCTGAAGCCTGAGGCCTAACCACAAGTGTAGAGGCTCAGCCTTAGGGGAGCCTGATCATTGCCGGAGGTAAAGGAAAAGCAGTTGCCACAAAGGGACGACAGATCCTGTTACTTGGAGGCAAGTGCACAAGGGATGCAGTTCTGAAGAAGTACCAGAGCAGACTCTTCACTAACCAGGGACAGTGGAGAAGTGTGAAAGCTTCAGTAGAGACTCATCCAGGAACTCAGAAGTTAGCGTGGGTGCACCTTGAAGATAAGTACAGCTTGTAGCTGCGAGTCAAGCCAGGGACCCCCAGCAGGTAGCATGGGTGATGCTTCAAGGATACAATGGTTAGCTGTGAGAAGAGCTCAGGGGATCCAGCGGGTGGCTGGGAGTCCCAGAAGTCTAGTGAAAGATGGGGAGCTCAGAGTGAAGATCTACAGTGGGATACTGTCGAGAATGAAGCATTGCTATAGGAGACAGCAGTGACTACAAAGATACAGATTGCTGCATTCAGCTTAAAGGCCCTTTTTCTGTATGGCTGTTTGCCTACTTCTATTTTTGTCTGTGGAGTCTGCCAATTTGCCATTGCATTTGCCTAAGGGTGTCCTGTGCCCTAACCCTGTCTCTCCTATTCCTGTTAAGAGAAATAAAACTCTCTTTGTTCCATCGCTTTCCAAAAAGTGACTGCCATCATCTTGCACTACATCCACTATGCCTAGTAACCTGCACCCTGAGGAGGAATGCCAGCTCTCCCTGACTCTGGGGGTCACCTTCAGGCCCTTAGAGGTCGGGGAGACCGCTACACTAAACTAATAGTTGTGCATAATATCTATTATGTAACATTATATATCCACAACATCCAACATTAGAGGTGATTTATTCTTCCAAACAAAGTACACCTTTGCATACTGGTACTCACCAGTATTGCACTGTCTCTTTTCTTTCACTTTCTCTCCCTCGCTCAATTAATGTTAGACCAGTGCTAATGGAGAGCGGCTGGAGAGGGGCAAACAAGGATGCTGTGCACATTCCCAATGTCCTCCTTATCAACCAATGACACCATTGGTTGCTAGGACCCCAGTAGCTAGAAGGCTATAAGGGGCCCCAATGACAAACTGTGGCTTTGTGTAACTAAAAGGCAGGTTTGAACCAGCTGCTGTTTTGTGTACAATTTTTTTAGGCATTTTGCCAAGGCATCCTTGAAGAAACCTGAAGTCATCCTAGGGTTCCTGGGCACCCTGGTTGAAAAAGACTGTACTACAGAACCATCTCCACAATAATGCCCCTAGTGGTAATGCATATGTTGGCACACTTTGTGGCAAAGAGGTTTGAGGCAACCTGTGTTCAGCTTATTTATAAAGCTCTTTTAATAGAAAATATGACCTAAATCAGACATAAAAGGTAAGAGTCTCAGCATTTTTTTTCCCTCAAAGGAGACACATTTTTTTCTTTGCAAACAAAGCTAATTGAAAGCTATAGCAAACAACTGTGGATTCTTTGTTAATGAGCACCTCTATTCATGCTGAGCACAGCATTTGCTGTGCAATGATTTTTAACATTTATTCTATTAAAGAGTTATGGTCACTGTCACTGTCTGGTGCACTCTGCTGTTTTCTTGTTACAAACTTTGCTGCGTTTAGACAACGTAAATTAAATCCATAACTGGAAGAACTCGCACACAGAAACGGGAAGAGGAGGTGTGTAACGCACCCCCTTAAGGAGTCAGAGAACATTCTGTGACTTTGTTTTTCTGTTATTTATTGAGGGTTATAACTTGATAGGGATGGGAAGTTATAGGATGCCCACTTCAATTCAATGACAGAACTTCAGGGACAACTCTTCCTATATACAGTCTCTATATACAGCTCCACCTCTTCCTCCAGCACTCACCTGCTTGCAGAACTCAGCTTGATCACTGAAAAGATCTGACAGTCACTCAGTCAGATTAAAAGCAATAACCTATTATAGGCAGGAACCCAAAGCCCCTTTGATGTGTCCAGCTTACATTCCTTCTCCTTTGAATACTGATCCCAGCACCACCTCTTCAGACACTGCCAATCCTCCTGGCTGCAGCTGCCTCTCTCACTAGCCCTCCAGGCTAACTTCTCCACCACAGTCCTCCAGACTGACAGTCACCAGCCCATCCGGAGGACTCTCAGGAGATCTCCCAGTAGTGCTGACCTGCTCCCGCTGTGCTTTCTCCTTGCTCCCATGCTTCCAGGAAGGGCTTCTGCCTTGTGTTATGGCAGGATCCTTCCAGTACCCGAGCCCCGGCCCAAGGTCACCCCCCCAGTCTAGAGGGCACCCCTGAGGGCCACCGACAGCCTCCTCAGCATTCCATTGCCAACTTACAACCAACTGCACCTGCTGGCCTGACTCATGCCTATTTATGAGGTGGCCGCCCCCCCTGCCAGCCCTTTACTGGGGATTGGCTGAGGCCCTCATAAATATTACAAACAGACCCTCCTTACCGCCACCCACCAGCTCTAGAAGTTTCTACAACCTTCTAGAACAGGGGAGGCACAGAAGAGCTGTAAGGATGGGTCATCCAGCCTAACTCACTGAACCCAGACCTAGATTCACAGCTCAGGCTTAGCCCAAAGCTAAAAATAAATTTTACTACATTAACAATGTACACTACTAATTGCCACACACTGGAGGGTGGTACAGGTGCAAGGCCAGAACTCACGGGTAAAAATTACAAAGTAAGCCAACTTTAATTTACACATACTAGCAATGTATGATTTTTGGTTGCAATTCTGCATCACCATGAATGTGCCTGATCTCGTCTGAAGGGTCATTTATGACTTGAATTCATTTTCTGAGCCTATCCCACTATCCCCTCGAAGTACAAATCAGCTGCATTGCTCATGTAAAACATACATTATCTATTAAATACAACGAAAAACATATAATACTCTAATCACTAAAAAACCATTTCAAATCCAAACCCCAAATAACTAAAACAGCAGTTACTGGTGCAATGAATGCCTGGAGCCCTCAATACATCATTGCTGCATTATCTGACTTTGGACTCCCTGGGATCCTATTAGTTTGTTTTTCCACTTTTTCTTTTTTCTAATGTCAGCATGTATTGCATTTCTGTTAGTATTATTGCTTTGCAGTATACTGGTTATTGATGTTATGTTTAGTATATACAGTATCTCACAAAAGTGAGTACACCCCTCACATTTTTGTAAATATTTAATTTTATTATCTTTTCATGTGACAACACTGAAGAAATGACACTTTGATACAATGTAAAGTAGTGAGTTTACAGCTTGTATAAGAGCCGGTTCATACTGCCGCGACTTGTCAGTCACCTGACAAGGCGCCTCCATGCATTGCGATGGAACAGTTCTAATAGGAGCGACACAAGTCGCTCCGACTTAGAAAAAGGTTCCTGTACTACTTTTGGGGTGACTTCAGGCAACTTGCATTGACTTCTTTTACAGAAGTCGCTTGCAAATTGCGCCGAAGTCACGTTGTGCGGGGTCGCCCTGGGTTGCCCCGCAAGTCGGATCACCAATGTGTGAACCGGCTCTTACAGTGTAAATTTGCTATCTCCACAAAATAACTCAACACACAGCCATTAATGTGAAGAGATAGACACAGCTAAAGGCTACAGGTTACCAATGAAACACACCATGATTGCTTCCATCAGAGCATACGTGGCTCTACACACTGGAGTAGAGAAAACAAGGCGCTGGAGGGCCGCACTTCTTGCAATCACCTTTATTGTGAGAAGTCCATAAGGTACATGTTGTACATCAAAACCTCACAGGAACATGGGGAAAAAAGTGGGTCACCAGCTGACGCGTTTCATGCCAAGTTACTGGTGCTTAATCATAGCTGTCCTCTCAATGCAGATTGCTAACTATATACATACCACCCACTCTGCAAATAAAGTTGTCAGCCAATGAGAGGCACATATAAGCAATCAAACACAATCGAGAAAACACTCATAGGGGATAATCTGAGACACATGTGTACCGGATCCACAGCTGAAAGATGGGATCAGATACCAACATTAGTCCCAGAACAGTCCCCCAGGTACATCCTGATGAATACACAACATGTAAAGAACATATATAGAAAGTGACATCTTTGGAAAAAGTGTAAAAACCTTATCTATGTATGTGTAGGACATATACATGTAAAGACAGTGTTAAAATAAATGTAAAAAAACACGATAGAGCAATCTAAGGAAGACATATAAATGCATGTGTCCCGGGATGGTAATAGCATGCTCGCATTGTCTCCGGATAATTGGGGTGTAAAGATTCATATACTACGCTGGATAGTTAAATATATAGGTACACTCCTGTCGAGAGAGCCTATCCAGTGAAAAATAACAATATTCAACGCTACCCGATCAGTGCAACATACACCAATAGACCACACCATCCACTTGCGCTCCTGTGCGACGGAGGAAGGGGCCATAAGGTGAACATGTGCAAGTAGTACACATACTCGTCTATAGGGTATTGATGATAACCCCTAATCCCGTAATGAGAAAGACCCAGGGTATAGCTAAAACCTTACAGAACCATATGGGTTGAGTTGAGCGAACCCGAACTGTAAAGTTTGCGTCCGTACCGAACTTTGGGCTGTCCGTGACCCGGACATTTGAAAAAAGTTTGGGTTCTGGATTTGGGTATTTGATCACGCCTGTTGAATAGCTGCAGGGCAGCCAATCAACAAGCCTTTCATTGGTTTGCCCTTAGAAGCCATCACAGCCATGTCTACTAATGGCATGGCTGTGAATGGCCAGTGCATCATGTGACCCAGCCTCTTTATAAGCTGGAGTCACTTAGTGCTGCATGTCACATGCTCTCTGGGTAGTGTAGGGAGAGGATGCTGCTGGTGCTCTGAGGGACAGATTGCAGATAGATAGATAGGTAGAGTACTACTACTGCTTTTAGGGACAGATTGCAGATCTCATCCTGCATTACAGAACGATCTGATTGTGGACTAGGTAGAGATTACTACTACTAATGCTTTTAGGGACAGATTGCAGATCTCATCCTGCATTACAGAATGATCTGACTGGACTAGGTAGAGTCTACTTCTTAGAGGGACAGATTATTGTTCTAAAATCATCTTCTAGTTCTATAGGGTCAGGTTCCTGCTGTTGCTGTAAGGGACAGATTATTGTTCTAAAACCATCGCCTACTCCTATAGGGTCAGGTTCCTGCTGTTGCTGTAAGGGACAGATTATTGTTCTAGAATTATTTTACTTCCCTTTGCAGCCCTCTAGCACGTTCCAGGACTTTTTTACAGTCATTTTTGTGCCGAAAAGTTCGGGTCCCCATTGACTTCAATGGGGTTCGGGGTAAAGTTCGGGTCAAGTTTGGTACCCAACCCGGACTTTTTCCCGAAGTTTGGCCGAACCCACCAAACCTGAACATCCAGGTGTTCGCTCAACTCTACATATGGACAATATTCATGTTGAATTTAATCAACCTATTTGCATAATCAATGGATACTGGGGTAAGAAAGGAAGAGCAAAAAAGAAACTGGAATTTTGAACAAGGATGTCTATAAGAATATACTATTATTATTATTGTTTATTGAGGAGTCCATATGAACAGCGGGAGAGACTGCAATAGGCCGTTATATATAGATGTATCGTTAACCGACATCGGGTCAGAGTAACTAGTTAGTTGAATAACCAACCCAAACCTTAAATACCTATGCAGTAATATCGATAGATAATTCAGGTGATGATTTTCACATAACCCTGAACATTTTTGTGAGATGTAAAGATACAAAAAACGCAACTATACAAACATATACAAAACTATACACATATTGGCACTTTAAGGAGAATAGCAGCAATGGTGACAATATGGAAAACTGATAGCTATGCATGTGGAGGCGAAGGAGGCATGTCTGAAATATTGATGGGAGCATTTTAACCATGAACAGCTGAAAATTCAAGCAGAATTGAGTATAAGCGAGTAGAAATAAACAAACAGCAAATCACAAATCAAGTAAAATAATATAATATATAAACAGCTATGGATTGATATCTGTGGAATGTAATTCAACCGATACTTAATAACCAGACCCAAAAGAACTTCTCTGAATAGCCACATCGGCCGATGTGCCTGTCATGACACTTGTCATGATACATACCGTGCATCCATAATGCACGTACAGATATGCAATAGATGGTATACCCAGTAGGTCTTTCCTGGTACCTGCCATAAGCCCATGAATAAAAACAAAAAATAAACAACAAAAGTAAAGCTACAATAATGCAGCATATCATTATTTACACATCTGTCTATTGCTTGGAAGGCAAATTAGATACATTCCCAATGGCACAAGGCAAACCAAATGGGGTCACTCATAGAAGTGGGAAACTACCCACTCAAAGTTTAACCCTATAGGTCTCCTTGTGCCGAGGGAAAAAATCCAAAAGACCTCCCGTTTACACAGCATTCCAAACTTGTCTCCACCCCTAATTGATATTGTGATCTTTTCCACTCCCTGAATCACCAATGGTGATATATTTTTTGTGATGGCACTCTACCCGATGTCTAGCTACATTTGTGGCTTTTTCCTTGTCTATATCTCGTATGTGGTCCTGCAAGCGATCTCTAATTTGGTGAGTGGTACGGCCGACATCCTGAATGTTGCCGGTAGTACAGGTAATAGTAGGTGCCAGGTACCTGACATTGCAATTCATGAACGATTCTATTGGAAAGGATCTTCCATTAGAGGTGGAGACCACAGAGTCTCCCTGTTTGATAAAAGAGCAATTATTACAGGTGCATACCCCACGTTTGAAAGTGTCCTTAAATTGCAGCCAATGAACAGAGCGCTGCTTGCCTGAAAAGAGGCTAGGGGACAAACGTGTGCCTAACGTGGGAGCTTTCTTAGATACGGTTTTTATACCTTTAGACAGGATACGGGCATAGATGTCATCGTTGTTTAAAAGAGGGAGGTACTTATTGACTATGTTCCTAATGGCATTAAACTCCATACTGTATGGGGTGGGGAAGACAGGGATGGAATCCATCCCCCTAGAGCACAGGTGTCAAACTGGCGGCCCTCCAGCTGTTGCGGAACTACAAATCCCATGAGGCTTTGCAAGGCTGACAATTACAAGCGTGACTCCCACAGGCAGAGGCATGATGGGACTTGTAGTTTTGCAACAGCTGGAGGGCCGCCAGTTTGACACCCCTGCCCAAGAGTGTCTATTTAATGACAATTTTTATTTTTAATTAGACTTTCTCTAAGGATTCGATTTGCCCTAGACAAAGCCCAATTTATAACCGTCTTAGAGTATCCTCTTCTCTCGAATCTCTTAGCCATTAGCTCAGCTTCCTTCCTATAATCAGTCTCTCTACTGCAAATACGCTTTAATCTCAGAAACTGTCCCACCAGCATACACCTGGTGGTATTACCAGGATGGCTGGAGTCTGCCCTTAAAAGGGTGTTCCCAGACGAGGGCTTTCTGTAGAGGCTAGTAACAACCCCACCATCTTCATGGGTGAGTCTCACATCCAAAACTCAATGGATGTGAGATCACTAGACCCTGTAAACCTTAAATTGAGTTGGTTATTGTTCATAAATGACAACCAATTCTGCATATTGAATGAAGGATCTGCTACAATGAGCAACAGGTCATCAATATAGCAACCATAGAATCTCACATCGGTTCGACGGGGACTACCTGATCCAAAGATGCGGAGCCTTTCCCACCACCCCATGAATAAATTAGCCAGGGATGGTGAGAACTTAGCTCCCATAGATGCTCCGCATAACTGGAGGTAGTTGTCGCCATCGAACATGAAGTAATTATGGGTTAGTAAATACGTGTGTAAATACATGATTCAGACACATGATGATAAACTCTTGGAGAACCAATGAAAATCGGCCAGATCTCCTCACGAAACAATTGCAATGCTGCCAGACCTAGTCTATGGGGGATGGAGGAATATAGGCTGGACATACCCAAGGTCACCCATCTATAATTTTCCTCCCATACAAAACCTTCTAATTTGGATAACAAATGTGTAGTATCCTTAATATGCCCAGGCAGATCTAGTATTAATTACTGAAGCTGTTGATCCACCCACTCTCCCAAGCATTCATTCAGGGACCCTATGCCCACTACAATGGGTCAAAGGCTCTAACCCTTTATGAACCTTGGAGAGGTGGTGGAAAATGGGTGTTATAGGGAAGTCCGGAATGACTTTTCCTTTAGTGAGAAAATTCCACTAGCCCTGTCCAATAAACCAGATAACACCTTTTTGAAAGAGGAAGTGGGATTGCTTTTCAACATTTTATATGTGTTAATGTCTGATAATTGGCAGAGTTCCCCTTCTGCATATATCTCTTAAGTACAAACTCAGCCCCCCCCCCTTGTCAGCATTCCTGATTACTATTGATTTATATAAATATATATATATATATTTTAAGGGGGCCACCCCTGTGACCGGGTGAGTGCTAACTTAGTCAAATCCCTCTCGACCAATCTTTTGAATAAATCCATGTCCCTGCCTCGGGATTCCACCTGATAAAAATCAGATTTCAACTTAAATCATATTGAACTACGTGTAGATACTGGATCCTAGAGACAGGGATTGGATTCACTGGCCAAATCACTAAGGTCACAAAGAGCACATTCTTTTATAAAAGATTAGGGGGAGGGAAGAGACTCACCCACACCGGATTGGTCACGGTATCCTAAGAAATGTAATGTCTCCTTAGAGTCAGGGATCTTGAGAGCTTGTTGACATCCAATATAGTCCCAAATAAATCAAAGTGGTTGGACGGACAAAAGTTCAAACCTCTTGACAGAAGAGTCTTCTCCGTCATTAAGAGTTCTCTATCCGAGAGGCTAATGACATTAATGTCTATCTTGTCCGGTCCCTCAGTTGATAACGCGGGTCGGTCATCCCCTTCCTTCTCCTTTATGTTACCCCCGCCTCATTTTCCTTGTTTTTTGCTTTATCCTGTTGGTGTTCTGAACACCCTGGTTTAAAGCCTGTGCTCCTTTATTAGTAATGGCGCTTGTAGGTGTTTGAGCCTCAGGGGAGGAATCCGAGGCTGTGAACGCCAGGGTATCATTTCCTTGCTCGTTCTCAGGGTCCGAGAAACTGACCTGCTTCTTAATGGAGGGTTTTCGTTGCCATCCTCTGAAATGAGATGGAGCATGTGGACAAGACATTAGTCCATTGCTGTTTAAGCTCATCATTAAACAGGTTTGATGCAGGGAATTTCTTTATCCGTAATCCCCGGGGCAACTGATTTCAAGTAAGGTACTCACTCAAAGTGTCCACATCCCAGTAAGCTCTTATTTCTTTTGCCATCAGTCCTTCCACTCTCTGGAAAGTCCTTCATTTTTAATTTGTCTGTATCAGCAGACTGTGAAGTGCATCCATGTTGGATTGCACGGAGCAGATTTTCTGATGGGGCAGTGAGGGTTCTGCTATATCCCAATTTCGGTACCGTGATGTAGTTAACTGGTTACATGGTATAGCCATTAAAGTCTAAACCACTGACAATAAAAGTGAGTACACCCCTAAGTGAAAATGTCCAAATTGGGCGTCAATATTTTGTGTGGCCACCATTATTTTCCAGCAACGCCTTAACTCTCTTGGGCATGGAGTTCACCAGAGCTTCACAGGCTGCCACTGGAGTCCTCTTTCACTCGCCCCTGATGACATCACGGAGCTGGTGGATGTTAGAGACCTTGCGCTCCTCCACCTTCCATTTGAGGATGCCCCACAGATGCTCAATAAGGTTTAGGTCTGGATGCTAGGCCAGTCCATCACCTTTACCCTCATTTTCTTTAGCATGACAGTGGTCGCCTTGGAGTTGTGTTTGAGGTCGTTATCGTGTTGGAATACTGCTCTGCAGCCGAGTTTCCGAAGGGAGGGGATCATGCTCTACTTCAGTATTTAACAGTACATGTTGGCATTCATGATTCCCTCAATGAACTGTAGCTCACCAGTGCTGGCAGCACTCATGCAGCCCCAGACCATGACACTCCCACCACCATGCTTGACTGAAAGCAAGACACACTTGTCTTTGTACTCCTCACCTGGTTGCCGACACACATGCTTAACACCATCTGAACCAAATAAGTTTATCTTTATCTCATCAGACCACAGGGCATGGTTCCAGTAATCCATGTCCTTAGTCTGCTTGTCTTCAGCAAACTGTTTGCAGGCTTTCTTGTGCATCATCCTTAGAAGAGGCTTCCTTCTGGGACGACAGCCATGCAGACCAATTTGATGCAGAGTGACCCCTTCAACCTCTGCAGCAATACTGACAGCACTCATATGTCTATTTCCCAAAGACAACCTCTGGATAGGCTGCTGAGAACTTGCACTTAACTTCTTTGGTCGACCATGGTGAGGCCTGTTCTGAGTGGAATCTGTCCTGTAAAACTGCTGTATGGTCTTTGCCACCGTGCTGTAGCTCAGTTTCAGGGTCTTGGCAGTCTTCTTATAGCCTCGGCCATCTGTAAGTAGAGCAAAAATTATTTTTTTCAGATCCTCAGAGAGTTCTTTGCCATGAGGTGCCATGTTGAACTTCCAGTGACCAGTATGAGAGATTGAGAGTGATAACACCAAATTTAACACACCTTCACCCTATTCACACCTGAGACCTTGAAACACTAATGAGTCACATGACAACGAGGAGGGAAAGTGGCTAACTGGGCCAAATTTGGACATTTTCACTTAGGGGTGTACTCACTTTTGTTGCCAGCGGTTTGGACATTAATGGCTGTGTGTTGAGTTATTGTGAGGGGACAGCAAATTTACACTGTTATACAAGCTGTACACTCACTACTTTACATTGTAGCAAAGTGTCATTTCTTCAGTGTTGTGAAATTAAAAGATATAATAAAATATTTACAAAAATGTGAGGGGTGTACTCACTTTTGTGAGATACTGTAGTTATTTGTAACTAATGCCCAATATTGTTTATTGCTTATTTTTTTGGGGTAAGTGTCTTTAACTATGCCCATAATCACATTTGGGGTGGGTTGAGGAAGGGATTTGGGAAATTGAGAACTAAGAGCATGGCAAATCTGGAGGTTTTGGTAGAGCATGTAGTTGGGAAGTGAGTATTCCTCTTTAAGAACTTCAAAAATTTTAGGGCACCCTGCTGAGAGGAGATGATGTGGATATAGTATTCCCCTTGAGCCCCAAATTTCAACGTTAGGTAGCTGAAGTAGTTCTGGGAGGAATCTGTTATACGAGAGAGAAGTGTTGGGGTATCTCTAATTTATTGGATGCTATGTTCCATATTTGCCTGTAGTGATATAGGAGTGACATACGATCTCCTTCCTGTTTAGCTGCCCCCAAACCTAATGCTATCACAAAAAGTGGGTCTGAAGTCAGTTTTAACCAATTTGTGCATAGGAGCTCCATAAATGTCTCTCTGTCAGTTTTATCTATATGATACAATTGAGTGAGATAGCTGCAAAGCTATATAATACAGATTAAAATCAGGAAGAGCTGTCCTTCCTAGGTCTGTGGGGTTTTTAAGGATCCGCCACGCTAGTTTGTGTCTCTCACCATTCCAAACAAATGGTTTAAGAATGACTTCTAATGTCTTAAAGTATTTCAGTGGGAGATATACTGGAGTATGCCACAACACATATAACATTTTGGGCAGGAGAACCAGTTAAGCTGACGTCCAAGCACTCCTAGAGGTAGCCTGGACCATGTCTGAATTTTAGATTTAATTAGGGCAAAAAGAGGTTCTTCATGTAAGGCTATATAGTCGGCTGGGGATTTAGAGACTTGTACTCCTAGATATTTTATTCTGTCAGTCCGTTGCAGAGAAAGATGGGTCTGCCCCTCGTTGGGTGGGAAACTGTCTATTGGTAAGATACAAGACTTTTCCCAATTGATTTTAAGTCCTGAAAAGGAACCAAACTGTTCTATTGTCTGCAACCCAACCTGTAAAGGTGGGACCTGAGTCTGCTAGGTATAGTAGCATATCATTCGCATACATACTGATTTTTTCTATCAAGGAACCTGTGCAGAACCCATGGATCTGTTGGCTGGTTCTGATAGAGATGGCTAGCAGTTCTGACTGAACCCCTCTGATATCCAAATATTAGCTACCACCTTCGCAGTGGGGTCTTGATACATCAATTGTATCCACTTTATAAATCTGGGTCCAAAGCCACAGCCTACCAAATACCTCCACAGGTAGCACCACTTCACTGAATCAAATGCTTTAGCTGTATCCAGTATCACCACTACCCTAGTGCCAGCATTGTCATGTGGGGCTTGTAGATTATTAAAAAATTCTCGCAAGTTAAAAGATGTGTTGCAGCCTGGCATAAAACCCGCATGGTGTGTGTGGATTAATGTCAATATGACCTGATTCAAACGCAGGACCTTGGCCAAGATTTTTATGTCTACCTGCAACAACGATATAGGGCGATAACATTCTAGTAATCCTGGGTCCCTCCCTGGTTTGGGCATGAGAACAATGATTGCCTCTCTCATAGAGGGAGGTAACTGGAAGGTATCAAAGAGATTGTTATATAAAGTTAGCAGTTTAGGGGATAAAAGTTCACTATATTGGGAATAGAACTCTATGGGTAGGCCATCAGAGCCTGGGGACTTGAATCTGGCGAAACAGGCCATGGCTTCAAAAATGTCATCTACCGTTAGAGGTGCCTCCAACAATTTGATCTGGTCCTCTGTTAATTGCGGAAGTGTGGTCCCCTCTAGAAAGGATGACATATTATCTGAATCATTAGACACTGTGGATGTGTACAGATCTTGGTAAAACTCCCTAAATTTAGCAGTTACACTGGGTGGATCTGAAATTTGTGTCCCATGGTGACCATGTAGTGAAATAACCACCGGGGGTCTATCCTCATTATGAACCATATATGCAAGGAGTTTACCCACCCTTTCGCCATGTTCAAACATCCTTTGCTTAGAAAAAAACATTTTCCTCTTAGACATCTCATATTGCAACTGATTCACCACCCTGGTCTGTAGCTTAAGCAAATCAGCCTGAGCAGGGGATGGATCAGCTACATATTGTTGCTCAGAGTTAATTTCTCTAAAACCTGTCCAAACGCCAAAGCGGAAAAAGTCTTTACTCTGTTTATATGAGTACTGAGCTTTGTTCTCGCATGTATTTTGAAAGATTCCCACATGACAGATGGAGAGGCAGTTTGGCTATTTTCATCAAAATATAGTTTCCATATATTCAAGAGCTCGTCATCCATTTCCAATAATGAAAGCCAGAATGGGTTTAACCGCCACATTCTAGGTGGTTTGTTGACAGGGAAACGTACAGTAATCCAATAGGGACTGTGGTCAGAAAGAAGTCTGGGATCCAGGGGTGGGTGGAAGGAGCGCCCAGAGTCAAAGGTAAACCGTAAAAATGTTTTATTTATTTTGCTTGTGGTATATACAGTAGAATTGATCTACAGCGTTTCGAGGGATCAGAGACTCCCCCTTCCTCAGGGCCGTTGGTAGCTGATTCTAGCTGGGGGGTGCAGAAAATCCGATCCCCAGCCACTTGCTGGCCATTCGGATATTTAAAATACATGGCCTCCGTTCCTGTATACAAAGGCCACAGGAGTGATGCACATTAGAATAACTGCATAACTACAATCAGCTACCAACAGCCCTGAGGAAGGGGGAGTCTTTGATCCCCCGAAACGCGTTGGCTCGATTCTACTGTATATACCACAATCAAAATAAAGAAAAATTATTTTACGGTTTACCTGTGACTCTGGGCGCTCCTTCCACCCACCCCTGGATCCGAGTGTGGAAACGGCATCCTCAAGCCATTTCCAAGGCAGCAGCCCTAGCCCACAAAAAGGGCTCACCATCTCCTCTACACCCAGCTAGCTAGAGGCACTGGAAGGGGGTAGGCCCCCACGACCACCTTCACATAGACTTCTAATATAGGAAGCCAGTCCAGCGCAGTCTCCTATCCAACAAGAAAGAAGTCTGGGGCAGAAGGCAGCCTCTTTCAACCTTGGAGTTAATGCATGAGATAAAAATATGTAGTCTATTCGAGACATGGTATTGTGGGTTGATGAGAAGCATGAATAGGCCCGTGTATCTGGATACTTACATCTCCATGAGTCACTTAGATTGAAAGTGAAGATAAGTCTAGAAAATCTGTTGGGATGCGAAGTAGCCTGTATTATCAGGTATCCCTGTGGTCTGTCTAAGTTGGGATCCATTGTATCATTAAAGTTACCCTACCAGACCACCTGTGTCGTAGGATGACGAGTCATGAATTCAAATCCCCCCTTAGGTACAATAGCACAAAATGGAGGGGGTATGTAAATAGCCAATAGTAGAAAGGGCTCCCCATAAATTTTAGCAAGGATAAAGACAAAGTGGCCATGAGGGTCTGAGACAACATTGCATGGTTCAACATGTAACGATTTGGGCACCAATATTGAGACTCCCCGTGCATGAGTTGTGTAGGTGGAATGAAAAGCCCACCCCGCCCATGGGCGCTTAAGAGCCATCTGTAGTCTACCCTCCACATGTGTTTCAACCAATACTGTTACATCAGTATGTTGCTTCTTTAGGAAAGAGAAAACCACAGATCTTTTAACCTTGTCTCTCAGCCCTCTAATGTTCCAGGTAAGAAGCTTCACATTCGCCATAATGAATTAATAGGTAATACTTTGCTACATCTGGTCTGAATAGCCATTTATCAGTGTAATACACCCCTATTGTCTTTCAGAGCTTAATGAGCAACAAGGTTAATAAGACTAGCATATGAAAAATGAGTTAAGCCTTCACACATCATTATCATATGTACTATTGTCCAGAAAGTCACGTTACTTTGTATCAGAGAGTGAACAGTAACCTTCCCCTCCCCCACCCCGCCCTGCACCTTCCCCAATTGGTGCGAGCATGAACCCTAAACATGGTGCGATTTTCTATGAGGAACAATTAAGTATTCTCGAAGGATAGTAAATGCACAAGTGCCTGTAAGCATGAGCATTGCTGCACATTCCACAGCTGTGCGAGTACCATAAATAGGGTTATCAGACATTTGCTATAAGCAATGGAAACATATAGTAGTTTCCAACAAAGGCCTTGGTAAATATACTTGCAGTTCTCAAACATGTGGTAGGCAAAACTTTGCTGAACTGTCAATGCATCTTGTAGGACCGGCTGTTCTCCATATGAAATGTCATCAAAGAAAACAAAACATGGTTTATAATAAAGAAAAGCAGGACCCTGTGTGCGGGACCCCTCTCCTCCTTGCACTACGCTGAGAAGGATGTAATTTGCAAAATATTTGGTAACTAGGTCCAGTCTTAACCTCCTTAGCGGTATTCCCGAGTGCGGCTCGGGGTTAATTTTCATTACCAAAAGCAGTAACCCCAAGCCACACTCGGGATTGCATTGCAGGATCCAGGCAAAGTTACTTACCTTGTCCCCTGGATCCAGCGATGTCCCCCCGCTGTGTCCGCAGGCTGTGTCCTCCGCCAGATATACTGTGTGCCGGGCTCCGTTCCCTGCAAATGTCGTATCGCACGGGGGTGAAGCCTGGCCGCAAATTCAAAAAGTGTAACACAAATAACACATACAGTACACTGTGGTCTGTAAGATTACATTATTGTATTAAATCATTTCACATTCCCTTTGTCCCTAGTGGTTTGCCCAGTGCTCTGCATGCACTTTAATATATATATTTCATTCTGCCTGGAAACTTGAGAATGTCCATGGCATAAAAAAGTGTCCCTTTGCGTCAAAAGTGTTTTTTGATCAGCTAGAAAACACCGATAGTAAATAAGAATCATTTGCAGAATTGAGTGATACTGATTTGTGGGGAAATTTATCATCAGAAACTGAAAGTGACGACAGCGACAATTCTGCAACTGAGCAAATTTCAGTGTTTTTGACTTGATTACATTATTGAATACATTTTATTATTATTATATTATTATTTTTGATAATTATTTATAGTTATGTTTATATTATAATTTATGATTTTGTTTTATTCAAATGTTATCATACCCGGGATCAGGCCCGGACTGGGACGAAAAATAAGCCCGGGCATTTTAGACTGAGCAGCCAACTTTTCCATGGACCGGGTGGGGGGGTGGCTGGTGTCGGCCCTCCATACTGTAATGTGCAGGGGACACAGTGATATAAAGGTGACTGCGCTGTAAAGGGGCACTGTAATGATTACAGTGCCCCTTTACAGTGCAGTGCCCCTGCAATCATGCCCCCCCTTCTTTTTCTCTGTAATCAAAGTGCGCCCTTTTACTCTCTGCTCACTGTGCAGATCTCCAGCTCATCCCACCCCCTGCTCTCTTACATCAGAGTCCGCACAGATCACCCCTTACATCAGAGTCCACACAAAGCCCCCCTACATCATAGTCCGCACAGACCCCCCTACAACAGAGTGCGCACAGACCCCCCTTACATCAGAGTCCGCACAGATCACCCCTACATCAGAGTCCGCACAGATCCCCCTTACATCAGAGTCCGCACAGACCCCCCTTACATCAGAGTCCGACATTTCCCCCCCTACATCAGAGTCCGCACAGACCCCACTTACATCAGAGTCCGCACAAAGCGCCCCTACATCAGAGTCCACACAGACACCGCTACATCAGAGTCCACACAGACCCAACTTACATCAGAGCCCGCACAGACCCTTTACATCAGATTCCACACAGACCCCCCTACATCAGCGTCCGCACAGACCCCCCTTACATCAGAGTAAGCCCATGCAGCCGCTGGTAATTCCACCGGAGAAGACACGGGCACGGCCGCATTGCGGTAGGTGAGCGGCTCCATGGCCTGTGTGCGGCCTGGGCATCAACAGGCCATGGAGCTGGCGGCCCCGGCCCACTGGTTAAAGGCCTGGGATGTCTACTAGACTCTTGTTTGGACATAGTTAAGTGAGTTATTCCTAAGAATTACAGGCCTACAATATAAATCGCCAAATTTCTATGCGAAAAAATGTACCGCTTTGAGACTCAAAAATCTGACATAATCATACCGCCAGGGAGGTTAAACAGTTGAAACAGTAAGGTTGGTACCATGGTACGGTTTTATAAGGAAATGGAAGTTTTAACCACAAGCGTTTTCATTCATATCATAGCGCAGGTCCGATTAACTTGTAACTTGTAAACAACAGAAACTGGTATGTCAGTGGTTATTGCCAGCTGAAAAGTCAGTTGTAGTAGATCATTCAGCCGCTCTGCCATTAGCCTCCCTACTTTCCAGCCAGGTAATAACCTCCTCAGGGCCCTCAAAGAAAAGCACCCTGTCGTCCCCCTTTACCCTGAGGCGTGCTGGAAATAGCATGGAATATTTGAGGTGTTTAATTCGCAGCCGCCGTTTTGCTTCTGTGAAGCTTTGGCCTCGGCGTTGGACCTCCGCTGAAAAATGCGGGAAGATTGCCTCTTTTATATTGCCAAGAGGAATATTGCCCTTTTCTCTTGCCAATCGCAGGGCTGCATCTCTATCCTTATAATTGAGGAATTTGGCTATAAACGTTTGAGGGGGTGCTCCCTATGGTGGAGGCCTAGCAGGCATATGATGCGATCTCTCCACTGCCAACGTGGGGGAGAAAGCTTCCCTGCCATATGTAGTGATCAGTAATTGTTCAAGAAATGTTGTCAGATCATTACCTTCGGCTCCCTCAGGGAGACCAATAAAGCAGAGATTACATCTTCTAAGTCTGTTCTCCATGTCATCCTGCTTGGTTAACAGTTGCCTTATTTGTAGTTGCATGCGATAAGACACTGTCTGCAATGGCAGAATGGTGTCCTCCACCTCCCCCAGCCGAGTCTCGGCGGTTCTAACTCTCTCGCAGAGCTTCTGAAAATCCTGTCGGATCAGCGATATGTCCACTTTGACTTCCTCAATCTTAGTGGTGAGGGTAGTGGTAAGGGAGGTTTGAAGGTTGGAAATTGCCTGTAATACCCTGTCAGTATCACCATCGGACGAGCCTGTCAGTGGTATCTCTCCAGTTTAGCCAAGGCAACCGACTTGAATTTCGGCGGAGACATAGTGAATTGGGGTGAGGGGTCCCTCCGGAGCATCTCAGAGCCAAATTAAGCCATACAGGGTCACAGGATCAGCGGGTTAACAGGATCAATAGACGGAGTTCTGCGCTTGTGCATCCTACTCCATGCCGCGTCAGGCCACAACCGAGTAGATTTATTATTATATCTAATGTGCTTTAATCATTTGTCGATCGGTTTTAGTACTTCGCCTTTTTGGGGTTAACACTCCCCTCTTTTAGTGATTGAACATGATTGGATATATTAACTGCTTGCCGACCAGCCGCCGCAGTTATACTGTGGCAGGTTGGCTCAACTGCGCAAATCGCCGTACCGGTACCAGCGGCCTTTAATGTCAATAGCAGCCGTCTGCGTGCTCCCACGGCGCATCCCCACAGCCGATGCATGTGCCTGGTGGCTGCGATGTCCGCCGGCCACCCGTAATCGTTCCACAGAGAGCCAGAACAGGAATCTGTCAATGTAGCAGGCAGATCCACATTGTGACAGGGGAGTAGAGAGAGATTGTCTGTTCCTAGTGATCAGGAACAGCAATCTCTCTCCTCCTCTGGTCAGTACACTACCCCTACAGTTAGAAACACCTCCCAGGGAACATTTAACCCCTTGATCGCCCCCTAGCATCAACCACCTTCCCTGCCAATGTCATTTATACAGTAATCAGTGGCTATTTTTAGCTCTGATCGTGTATAAATGTCACTGGTCCCAAAAAGGTGTCAAAAGCGCCCGATCTGTCTGCCGCAATATCACAGTCCCGCTAAAAATCGCTGATCACTGCCATTACTAGAAAAAATAAATTAATAATAAAAATGCCATAAATCTATACCCTATTTTGTAGACGTGATAACTTTTGCGCAAACCAACCAATATACGCTTATTGCAATTTTTTTTATCAAAAATATGTAGAAGAATATATATTGGCCTAAACTGATAAAGACATTTCTTTTTTTTTTTTTTTTTTGGATATTTAATACAGCAAGAAGTAAAAAAATATTTTTTTTTTTCAAAATTGTCTTTATTTTTTTGTTTATAGCACAAAAAATAAAAACCGCAGAGATGATCAAATACTACCAAAAGAAAGCTCTATTTGTGGGGAAAAGGACGTCAATTTTGTTTGAGTACAGCTTTGCATGTCTGCACAATTGTCAACTAAAGCGGCGCAGTGCCATATCGCTAAAAATGGCCTGGTCATTAAGGGGGTAAATCCTTCAGGAGCTGAAGTGGTTAATATATCTAATGTGTTTTAATCACTTGTTGATCTTTTTTGGTACTTCCCCTTTTTTAGGGTTCACACTCCCCACTTGTTATGATGGAACATGATTGGATATATTATTATAGCTAATGTGTTTTATTCACTTGTTGATCCTTTTTGCTACTTCCCCTTTTTGTCTTAAAAAACACTTCCCACTTGTACAACGTAGAAATGGAACTTGACTGGATTTATTATTTTATCTAATGTGTTTTTTTATACTTTTTGGTACTTCCCCTTTTTTGGGGTTAGCACTCCCACTTTCAGTGATGCAACATTATTGGATATATTAATATATCTAATGTGTTTAAATCACGTGTTAAACCTTTTTGGTACTTCTACTTTTTTGGGGGTTATCACTCTCCACTTGTAGTGATGGAACATTATTGGATGTATTATTATTTTTGGTACTTCCCCTTTTTGGATGTTCACACTCCTCACTTGTAAAACTGGAACATGCTTGAATGTATTATTATTATAATTATTTATTATACCTAATATGTTTTAATAATTTGTTGATCCTTTTGGTACTTCCACTTTTTTGGGGTTATCATTTTTCACTTCTGCATTTACACAGAGGCGATCCGGCTTCAGGCGCGACTTTGCCAGGCGACTTCAAGGCAACTTGCAGGCAACTTTGAGGCAACTTGCAGGCAACTTCAAACTTGACTATGCCAGGCAACTTTGCCTGTGGCTAATCAGAGCAGGGAGGGAGGGGGTTGCCTTGGATAAATTATTTTCTTTTCACTGTAAAGTCGCTTCCATTTAGATGGGGGAATCTGACTTGGAGGCAACTTCTATTGAATTCTATGGGCACAAGTCAGATAGAAGTCGCCTAGAAGTAGTACAGGAACCTTTTCTGAATTCGCTCCGACTTCAGTAGTGTACGTTAAGACGGCTCCCATTCATTTCAATGGGATTTCAAATGTCAAGCGACTTTGGGCAACTTAAGTTTGAGCGCAAGTCGCCCCTGTGTGAATGGGCACTTAATCACTTGTTGATCCATTTTGGTACTTCTTCTTTTTGGGGTTAACACTTTTTGGCACTGTCCCATTTTTGGAGTTAACACTCCTGACTAGTAATGATGGAACATGATTGAATTTATTATTAACGAGCAGGGCCTTCTGATTCCTCCTGTATTGAATTGTGTTGTAATTGTACTGTCTGCCCTAATGTTGTAAAGCGCTGCGCAAACTGTCGACGCTATATAAATCCTGTATAATAATAATAATAATTATTATATCTAATGTTTTTTAATCACTCGTTGATCCTTTTTGGTACTTGCCCTTTTTGGGGGTTCACACTCCCCACTTGTAAAAATGGAACATGGTTGGATTTATTATTATACCTAATGTGTGTTAATAATTTGTTGATCCTTTGTGGTACTTCCACTTTTTTGGGGTTATCATTCTCCACTTGTAGTGATAAAAGATGACTGAATTTATTATTATATCTAATGTGTTTTAATCACGTGTTGATCCTTTTTGGTACATCCCCTTTTTGCCATTAACACTTCCCACTAGTACAACGTAGAAATGGAAAATTATTGGATTAATTATTTTATCTAATGTATTTTAATCATTTGTTGATCCTTTTTTGGTACTTTCCCTTTTTTGGGGTTAGCACTCCCCACTTTTAGTGATGGAACATGATTGGATATATTATTGGATATATTATTATTTCTAATATGTTTTAATGACTTGTTGATCCTTTTTTGGTACTTCCCCTTTTTTGGGATTCACACTCCCCCCTTGCAAAAATGGAACATGATTGAATTTATACCTAATGATTATAGTGATGGAACGTGATTGGATATATTCATATACCTAATGTGTTTTGTTGATCCTTTTGGTACTTCCTCTTTTTTGGGGTTATCATTTTTCACTTGTAGTGATAGAACATGATTGGATATATTATTATATCTAATGTGTTTCAATTACTTGTTGATTTTTATGGCACTTCTTCTTTTTGAGGTTGATTCTTTTTGGCACTGTCCCTTTTTTTTACTTTCAATAAGTTTTTATTTGACAAGTTACGAAACATACATAAGCACACTTCGGTGAAAGCCAAAAGTGAAACAGTGGCAAGAGCAGTATCATAAAACACACAAAAAAAGCATAGTGAGAGCATAAAAGTAAACATTGTATACCAAGCTAGACCAACCCCAGAGGGTGGGAATTTTGATAGAAAAAAAAAAAAAAGAAAAAAACTGAGTAGGACCGTGGACCCGCACCCCTAAAGGGATCTAACTGTGCGGGTTGACCGGGACCACTCAGTATCTTTCAAAAAGTTTTTATTGAACATAGCTGAGTCATATTGAGAGAACAGACATTTTGCAAATAATAGTCAATAGAACAAGAAGACCATTATGACAAAGCCGAACAGATATACAGTTTAATATAGCGGCTCAAAAAGTATAGCGAAATCGGAACTGGAACAAGCCCGTGTAACTGTGAGGCCGGGAAGGGTCAACGAAGGCCGGGAGCCCTGCACCCCAAGTGGGGACAAGCTGTTCAAGGGGGCCCGACTCGCGCGGACCCGCCGCCTTAGAGGAAGATCCAGACCCGAGGTCTAGGTCGGAGGCTAATTGCCACAGTACCAAATCTAAAGTTATCTGAATAAATCGAAGGTGATAAGAGCTGAGAGGAGAATGAAGAGATAGAGGGAAAGTAAAGGAAGTAGAATATACAGAAAAAGTAGAAAGCACATAGTCAAAACAAGAAAGACCGGTCCAGGAAGGTATTTAAGGATTTCACTCCTTAAGTGGAAATTGGAAGCAGGGAGATGTTTCGAAAGAGAGCCCATGGTTCCCATACTGCTTCAAAATTGGTGCTGGTGTCTGTGAGAGAGCTGACTAGTTTTTCTTGGGTCATAAGCCATGTAATTTTGTTAATCGCGACGGTCAGAGACACTTTAGGCTGTTTCCATGCCTTAGCAATCGTGAGTTTGGCTCCCAAAAGGATAAAGTTAATTAGCTTGCGAGAGTGCTTGGGAAGATGGGGGAAATCGAGGCCTAGGAGCGCAATAGCTGGTTTCCTGGGGAGAGAGTAAGAGGTGACTTTGAAGATCATAGAGAGAGCTTTTTTCAAGAATGACCTTATCCTCGGACACTCCCACCAGACGTGAGCCATGGTCCCTCTAAGCTGGCAATTTCTAAAGCATAGAGGGTTGGCAGAGCTATACATGGAGGCCAGCCTAGAGGGAGTGTAATACCATCTGGTAGAGACCTTGATGGATGCTTCCATTAGTGAAATGTTGATTATCCCTTTAAGGGATTTCCTCCTGTCCCTTTTTTTTAGAGTTAACACCCCTCACTAGTAATGATGGAATATATTAGATATATTATTATATCTAATGTGTTTTAAAGGAGAAGTCCAGCCAACGCTGGTTTGGCTGGGCTTCTCCTATTGATCACAGGAGTGCAATTAGTTTCTGCACTCCTGAGACCTGCTTTCAGCAGAGAGCGGGCTGGAATCCAGGCTGACACCTGGACTGACACCCCAGCCGCTGTGAGCCTGAGGTGGCCACTCCCCGCCCCTCCACAGCTTAGCGCTCCACTGAGCGTGGGGGAGCAGAGCGGAGAGCTGCTGATTGACAGTCAGCAGCTCCCTGCTTAGGGAGCTGTGAGAACCGAGCCATCGCCGATGATCAATTGCTCGGTTCTCAGTGCAGAGGTGCCGGGGGACAGATACAGCATCGGACCGATGCTGTATCCACCTAGGTAAGTATAATGGGGGAAAAAAAAAACTTTACTTCTCTTTTAATCACTTCTTGATCCTTTTTGGTACTGTCCCTTTTTTGGGGTTAACACTCCTCACTAGTAATGATGGAACATGATTGAATTTATTATTATATCTAATGTGTTTTACTCATCTGTTGATCCTTTTGGTATTTCCATTTTTTGGGATTATCATTTTCCACTTGTAGTGATGAAACATTATTGGATATCTTATTATATCTGTAGTGCCTACCCAAATTTTCTGGGAGCCTGATGGTGACTACCAGAGACAGGGAGGGCTGACATCTCTTCTCAGGGTGCAGGGTGTTGGGCATGGTGGGCGATGAACAAGATAGAAAATTGGGAGCCAGTCACTTTTATGCTTAAACAAAGAGAAGTTTATTTCTCACAACAGGAAAAATGTGGGAGAAAGGGGAATAGGGCACGGGACACCCTTAGTCAAAAATAGTAACGATCAGCAGAAAGGCAGACTCCTTAGATAAAAAGGTGAGATAAGGCAGAGAGCAGTACAGGAAAAGAGCCCTTAAGCTGAACCAGCACATCTGTACCTTGTAGAATAGTCTGTCTCCTGTAGTAACTAAACATTACTCACAACATCATACAGAATTCTCTTTGATGAGTTCTCTCTTGAAGCTCTCCTAGCCACCTTATGGGTCGCTGGTCCATCAAGAGTCACCTCTGGAACTTCTCTAGAACTCTATCCTTCTCAGAATTGTTTCCAGGTATTAAGCAGGCTCCCCTCTGCAGAATCTTGAATACCTGGATAGGCCTTGAACAGACCTAGCTGCCAAGAACACTCCCGGATAGGCCTCAGACTTCAGGCCTAGCAGCCAGGAGCTATTTGACACACACCCACCCAGGCCGCAGCCCAGGGTGTGATCACCTAACTTCTTCCAAATAAATACCTTTTTCCCAGCATGCAAAGCTATCAGTCTGATTGGCTGAGAAAGGTATGTTTATTCATAACCTAAACTTACTGTAGCTCATCACACTAATGCCAAAGGCAACAGCGCCCCCTACTGACAAAAGGGAGAAACCACAGCTAACCAGGATTAGGAGAGAAGCCATTTGACCACTAAACACTACAAATTAGCCAGGCTGGCTACCACCCAGCATAAATAAGTTTACCTGTAGTCTTATTCTAGATCAAGGGTGCTATATATCTAACCTGTTTAATCACCGGTTGATCCTTTTTGGTACTGTCCTTTTTTGGGATTAACACTCCCCACTCGTAATGACACTCCTCACTAGTAGAAATGGAACATGATTGAATGTATTATTGTACCTAATGTGATTTAATCATGTGTTGTTGATTCTTTATGGTACTTCTCCATTTTGGGGCTATCACTTTCCACTGGTAGTGATGGAACATGATTGGATATATTATTATATATAATGTGCTATAATCACTTGTTGATACTTTTTGTTACTTCTTTTTGGGTTTAACACTCCCCACTTGTAGTGATGGAGAATGATTCAATTATACAGTGGAACCATGGATTACAAGCATAATCCATTCCAGAAGAATGCTTGTAATCCAAATCACTCGTATATCAAAGCAAGTTTCCCCATAGGAAACAATGAAAACTTAGATATTTTGTTTCACAGTGACAGCTTGTCTATGCAGTACTGTATGTGGTCAGTGGTTCGGGGGCACTGGTGTATGCAGTACCATATATGGCCAGAGGTGTGGGGGCACTGGTGAGGCTCGGAGACGCTCGGAAACATTCGGGAACTGTTTGATATTTCTGAGTATTTCTGAATGCTTCCGATGATTATAGAGCCTCACTAACACGCCCATACCTCTGGCCACATGCGGTATTGCATGCACAGAGGATTATTCCTGCTCGTTTTGCAAGACAGCCCTCACAAACTGAGTCAGGATTTTTGAAAAAAGAAAACTGCTTGTATTGCGAAACGCTCGTTAACCAACTCAACAATCTGAGGTTCCACTGTATTATTATGTCTATCTGTTGGAGTCACTTTGCTGTGTTGATCCTAAGGCTCCATGCACACTGAAGCTGATAAACGACCGTTTTTTTAACAGCCCAAAAACGTCCCTCTATGTTATCCTATGTGTCCATGCACACATGGACAGTTATTGTCCTTTAACAGCAGTAGCGTTTTTGGGCTGTTATCTGAACGCCCTGAATTGGCGTTCAAGAGTCGTTCTTCTGACCACAAAAAACGCTGGACGCCAATAAACGCTGCTAAACGGCTGTTTATCGCTGCCCAGCGTTTTTTGTAGTCAATGGAAGCTAATGAAGTGAAAAAAAAAACCCTCTAACACGCTGGGCCGATAAATGCTGATAAATGCCGATAAACGCGGCTTACAAAACGCTGCTTAAAGAACGTTTTCTAAGCAGCATCTTCTGCCACTAAAGTCCAATGCCCAGAGAGCCCAGAGAGCGTCCAGTGTGCATGGAGCCTTACTGCTATAAAACTTTACAACTCATTGCACCTGCTCAAAAACTCCTATTTATTGTAGCAGCCACATTTTTATACCTAGGGATTTAGTCTAAGCTAAATACTTCAGCAAATATTATTTCATGTGGCTGCAAACTGTCATCAGCGTCTTAGTCCCAACACCAAATGTGTGGAAAAATAATGTAACAAACATAGTCACCAAATTGCATTTGTCATCCAAGTCACTCTTGTAATTTGCAAATCACCCTAAATGTTTAAAGTTTTAAATTTGCTGCTGGTAGAACATCTTCTTGTAGAAAGGAATATGTACTGCACTCTTGTATTTCAAAATGTAAAATCTTTATTTATAAGGAGTAACACATTGTATTGGGTTTAATGTAGGAATATTGTGGCTGGCGAACGGCATACACACATGCACAAAATGGAAATGCAGATCAGGAATCTGGAGCATGTACTGAACTATATTTAGAAAAGAATAAATCTACAGCAGTATGAATACAATGCCAGCAGCATTAATTTGACATGAAGCATTTGAACAAAATCCCTAACAGAAGTGAGTTTGTTGTAATGAATAAATGTGAGCGATTCTGTTATCAGGTTAGCTGCAGTAGATAAAGCAGCAGTAAATTGGTATATTTTTTTTTATTGGATATAGGCATGGGAATTCTCATTTGATGGTGTAGCAAATCAGCTTCCAGCCTTAAAGTAGTATTAAACCCTCAACATTTTTTGTTTAACAGAACGAGCACAATAAAATAAACATTTCCCAGGGAAGTGTGTGTTAAAATCCTTACCCCAGCACTTGCAATTTACAACTTTTAATGCTGCTGGCTCCTTTTAGTCCTGCTTCCTTGAACTTCCTATCTTCACAGGAAAGACTTTACAGTGGACAATGCATTCTGGAGTTAGTGTCTGTTAGCTTGGGGAAGGGAGTGTGTGTGTGTGGGGGGAGGGCAGGGGAGGGCTGGGCCAGGGGGCAGGGTGGCAATTGCCCCCCAGGCCACCCTAACTTACAATCAAAATGGCTAACAGCCGCTGCCCGCTCACACTTTTTTCTTCTTGTGGAGGAAGGAAGTAGGGGCCAGTGGCGCGGCCACCAACTAATTGCAGGCAAAGGGGGTCGCCCAGGGCCAGCCCTACCATGGATCCCGCTAGGCCCATTGGGCTGCCTAGGGGGGTATCGCTGGATTACACAGGTGGGCATGGATGGTGAGCTGATTGCCTGGTTCAGTGTGCCACTTGACTGGACTTGCCCCCCCAGGCCTAGGGCTGCCAGCCCTCCCCTGGGGGAGGGGATTGGTGGGGGCAGAGTAGCAGGTGAGGTGTTTTGCTATCTTGGACTATGGGGCTGTGTATTTCTATTGATGCACACAGTGTAGCGAGACACAATTCTAGGCTGTGCATGTAAGAGTGGCTCCATAGAATGCTGCCACCCATCTGGGATTCACCCGGTAAGTTTGGGTTGTGAATCGCGTGTCCGGGTTCAGACTGCCTGAAACCCGGATACATTATTCAGAATGGACTGTGGATTCCTAAGTAATCCAGTACCACAACCGCCGAGTGCATAGGTGTGCACACGGGCCCCACCCATTCAGTGATGAGGTCCTCTCATAGGCTTCAGAGGCAGGAGAACTGCATGGGGTGGTGGGAAATATCACAGTTGGTAACAGTACTTTGTAAGGACTGTAGGAAGCACAATCCTAAAGAGCATTGATTTCAAGCAGCTGTAAAAGAAGTGATGTCTAGCAGTCTCTTGTATCATATCCACAGCCTCTGACAGTCTCTGGCAGCATTACATATGTTATAGGGGGTCATTTAAGTGGTTGTTGGGGGTGGCACATAATACATCTCTGCATGTCTAGTAAATTGTCCACCACTGGATTGAAGACAACAATACCTTTAAATTAAGATATAATTATAAATTAATAGTAAATATTATGTAAAATACAATAACATACCACACTATTGTAGCCCCTTTCTGCTGTGCATTCCTTCTATAAGAACATGCAAAGTTAGCAAGAGTGGATTGGGCCAAGCAGAGCTAGTCTGTCCTGCATATGAATATATATACAGTATCTCACAAAAGTGAGTACACCCCTCACATTTCTGTAAATATTTTATTATATCTTTTCATGTGACAACACTGAAGAAATGACACTTTGCTACAATGTAAAGTAGTGAGTGTACAGCTTGTATAACAGTGTAAATTTGCTGTCCCCTCAAAATAACTCAACACACAGCCATTAATGTCTAAACGGCGGGAAAAAAAATTGGACTAACTCCAGAATGCATTGTCCACTGTAAACTCTTTCCTGTGAAGACAGGAAGTTCAAGGAAGCAGGACTAAGAGAGCAGGAGCCAGCAGCTTTAAATGTTGTAAATGGCAAGTGCTGGGGTGAGGATTTCTGCGTGCTTTGCAACTTCTGATTTGCTTTTTACTTTCAATTTCTAAGGACTACATATCCCATGGTACCTTTCTGCTTGCACGCTGTGATTCCTAAACTGACCCTTCCACCTAAAACTCCTCCTGTCAGCACCTCTGTAGTTCAGAAGGCAGGCTCTGTGAGATGTATGACACAGCAGTGCCTACTCACAGGGCATAGTGACTAGGTGTCAGATAATTCAAAGAAGTAAATGTGCGGGGATCTTCACATAGTAAGTTTACAAACTTCAAGATCATTCCGATTATTAGGAGTAGGCTAGAAATAATTGAAATTCAATGTGGAAATTGATTTACTAACTGACCCGTGACTTCTGCTCCTGTATACCAATAACTTAACTGGCTTCCCCTACCCCATTGTAAAAAAAATCTAAATACTAACCACAGCATACAAGGCCATCCACAACATCTCCCCAGCTACATCACCAACCTCATCTACAGATATCGCCCTCCCAAAACCTCCTGCTCTCTAGTTTCCTTGTTACCTCCCCCCATGCTCGCCTCTAGGACTTCTCCAGAGCCTCTCCCATCCTCTGGAACTCCCTCCCCCCAGTATGTCCAATCAGCTCCTATCCTGTCTGCCTTTAGGTGATGCCTGAAAACTCACTTATTCATGGAAGCCTACCCCACCTCCTTCTAAGACCTGTACCCGAGTCATCTTCATCAGATCATCCCCCGCAGCTATTAACTTTTTATTAAATTTGTACCACCTCCCCCCTCCCTTTAGATTACAAGCTTCATGAGCAGGGCCCTCCTATTCCTTCCGTATTGAATTGTATTATAATCGTACTGCTCCCCATTATATTGTAAAGCGCTGCGTAAACTGTTGGAGCTATATAAATCCTGTTTAATTGTTTTGTCCCCGCTACACGTTTCCCTGTGTGCAGCTCAATATGCAGATAAACCCTCTTGCAATAAGCCATACTGAGTGTCATTTTGAAGCTTTATTAACAAAACAGGGTCGGGTAAAACCATTGAGTAAAAACAAACACAGATACATATAATCAGTATATGAAGTATACAAAAATGCAATGAATAAGCGAGGCAGTAGATGGCAATAAGTAATTCTCTCCAGCAATGCTACGTTTAGGAGATGCACGAGGGTTTGCAAGTTTTAGTCCAATATGTGCTCTGATAGCTGATTCCTTCTTTCATTCTCTATGATAGAGTCTGAGTTCCCAGGATGCACCTGTTTCTCTTTCTTAGACTGAAGAACGATGGGAACTTTGATAAAGGTGAATGGTTTCTAGTTTCTGAAAAAACAGTAAATTTACCACTGGCAGTATACTGTAAACATTAATTATTTTCAATAAACATCTTGATTGTGAAAAAAAAAAATTACCACTAGCTCCATCTTGTGGTCAAATTTGATATTGCAAACAAAACTTAATATCCCAATGGAGGCAAAATAATAATAATAATAATAATAATAATGATAATAATAATAATCATAATTTATGATTTTACATTTTGACCATAGATATACTTTAAATCAACACCTTTTAGTAGGTGCCTCTGCTGAATTGTTTGATTAGTGAATGGTATGCGGAGAAGAGTATTGGAGTAGCTCTGCAGAGAGGTAAAGGCCTATATCTAAAATAACATATGCAGTATGTGTATATGGTTGCACCTCTGATTTTTGTCAGTATTTGTTTGAGGGAAAAGGTGGAAATTCACCTTAATGGACCATTGTATAACATGAGGTGTACACATTTATTTGTGACACCTATGGTAGTTAAAGGGAAACCTATAAGGGCACATTAACAACAAAATGCAACCATGATACTGGTGTCACAACACTTAGTGGGGGGATTTACTAAAACTGGAGAGTGCAAAATCAGGTGCAGCTGTGCATGGTAGCCAATCAGCTTCTAACTTCAGCTTGTTCAATTAAGCTTCGACAATAAAACCTGGAAGCTGAGCTGCACCCAATTTTGCACTCTCCAGTTTTAGTAAATCAATCCCAATGGGTTTTCTAAAGAGAGAGCTCAGCAGGAGCCGTTTCGTTTCAGACTATCACTCTCTCTCTCATTGAAACTTCCTACATTCCCTTCTGGCAGAGAGGAGAAGTCACTCCTCTGACTCGTTTATTTGTATGTGTAAATTTCACCTTTGAGCTCTATAAACTGGCATTTTTTTTCAGTAAAACAGCTAAGGCCAACTCGGTGAAAAGACCCAATAGCTCCACCTGTTGGCTGAAAATTACATTTTTAGATGCAATATTAATTTTTTTTTTAAACAAATGTAAATCATTTTAAAGAATGTGTTTATTTTTCTATATAGTGTCTTATTCTACTATCCTTCTGGGGCTATATATACATTCTTTTGCAGACTTCAAATGCAGGCACCCATTATTATGATAGCTGTGTCCTTCCCCGTGCCATGGCTTTGTTTACATTCTTCTTGACAATACTAAGGCCTTTTTTATACAGTGCCTTGAAAAAGTATTCAACATTTTGTCACGTTACAACCAAAAACATAAATGCATTTTATTGGGATTTTATGTGATAGATCGACACAAAGTGGCTCATAATTGTGAAGTGGAAAGAAAATGATAAATGGTTTTCAAAATTTTTTACAAATAAATATGTGAAAAGTGTGGCGTGCATTTGTATTCAGCCCCCCCCCCCCCCCCGAGTCAACAGCTGCAAGTCTTTTTGGGGAAGTCTCTACCAGCTTTGCACATCTAGAGAGGACATTTTTGCCCATTCTTCTTTGCAAAATAGCTCAAGCTCTGTCAGATTGGATGGAGAGCTTCTGTGAACAGCAATTTTCAAATCCGGCCACAGATTCTCAATTGGATTTAGGTCTTGACGTTGACTGGGCCATTCTAACACATGAATATGCTTTGATCTAAACCAATCCATTGTAGCTCTGTTTGAATATTTAGGGTCTGTTGTCCTGCTGGAAGGTGAACCTCCACCCCAGTCTCAAGTCTTTTGCAGACTCTAACAAGTTTTCTTCTAAGATTGCTCTGTATTTTGCTCCATCCACCTTCCCATCAACTCTGACCAGCTTCCCTGTCCCTGCTGAAAAGCATCCCCACAGCATGATGCGGCCACCACCATGCTTTACGGTGGGGATGGTGTGTTCAGGGTGATGTGCAGTGTTAGTTTTCCACCATATATAGCATTTTGTTTTTAGGTCAAAAAGTTACATTTTGGTCTCATCTGACCAGAGCACCTTCTTCCATATGTTTGCTGTGTCCCCCACATGGCTTCTTGCAAACTGCAAACAGGGCGTCTTATGGCATTGCTTTATTTCAACAATGGCTTTCTTCTTGCCACATAGAGGCCAGATTTGTGGAGATCACGACCAAGGCTGAGTTCACACTGCTCCGATCTCAGAGATCGCATATGATTTTGCACCGCACTGCAGTGTGAACTATATGCGATCTCTCTGCGATGCAAAATCAGCCATAGAGATTGTATGGCTGAATTTGCATCGCAATCGGAGCAAACTCGCATAGGACCCTTTTTTTTCGCAGGGTCAGAATGGGATCGCATGGTGGTTCGAGTTTGCAGTTCGCAGTGCGATATGCATACTGATTTGGGGGTGTCATTAACATTGTATTGACACTCCCCACAGTTCGCATATGGCAGTGTGAACTGCCTCCCAGAGGGCTGCCATCAGGGGGTACAGGCAGTACTGTTGTAAGGGGCCCCAGTGTCTCAAGAGGGCCTTACAAATAATACTTTAGCAGTGTTTAACATTGGAGTCTATGGGAGTGGGGCATCACATTTGGGGAGACCATTCTCCTGAACCCTAGGCGACATAACTAACCAACTTTACCCACAAGGTGAGGCCCCCCCCCCCCCACTGGACTCCAACTTGTTAAAATTTGGGGCCTGTATCAACTATGCTTTCACACAAGGTCTAATTGCAAGCATTGAGTGAGGCTGTGTTGCCTGTGCACTGCTTTTGGAAGCCTGTGACGATTTCATAATAAACATTCCGGGAGAACTCTGTGACCCCGGGGAATGTTGTCATGACGGACATGGGGGACTACCGTCGGGAGACCCTCCGTCAAGTGTGACGGTATA
>BLSH010072506.1:488426-503599 GCA_018402905.1 Glandirana rugosa | reverse complement strand
CACTGACAGAATCCATGGATGGCAGGCTTTTGAGTGTCCTTGCAAAGAAAGGTGGCTTAATTGGTCACTGATTAGTTTTTGTTTTGTTTTTGAATGTCAGAAATGGATATTTGTGAATTTTGAGATGTTATATTGGTTTCACTGCTGAAAATAAATAATTGAAATGGGTATATATTTGTTTTTTGTTAAGTTGCCTAATAATTATGCACAGTAATAGTCACCTGCACACACAGATATCCTCCTAAAATAGCTACAACTAAAAACAAACTAAAAACTACTTCCAAAAATATTCAGCTTTGATATTAATGAGTTTTTGGAATCATTGAGAACATGGTTGTTGTTCAATAATAAAATTATTCCTCAAAAATACAACTTGCCTAATAATTCTGCACTCCCTGTATATATGTGTGTGTGTATATTGTGGGAGATTAGCTCATGGGAATCACTTTTCAGAGGAAGAGATTCAGCATGGAGGACAGTTTCTTTATAATCTGGTGGCTTGCCAGGTTTATTATTCCAGGTTTGCAAGCTCAAAACACATAAGAAACAGAAAACAAAACCTCGCCATCCGGTGCTAAACTAAACAATCAAGTTCCTCTCTATACAGTGTGGAGCTGCCCACAAACCATAAGCACAGTGCGAACCTTGCTCATTGAATTGAAGCACACAGAGCTCACTCAGTTTTCTCCCTCTGAGATCCAGGATAGAGCTCTCCTCTACTCCCTTCCTGGTCATTAAATGCAGGTGGAGATGGGTTTGAGTGGACCAGAAAGTCTGGGCCGCAACCAGCTCTGCCGCGGTGGCTGGCAAAACCCAGGTCAGACACCTGCTAGTTGCCTCAAAATGATCGCATGTGAGGTGACAAGTATCGCCCGTCTATTGTGGTGCCTCGCATAACGTCACATATCCCCCCCTGCTCAAGCCCCTCGGGCGGAGCAACTGTCCCGACCATGCAGTGTGCCCGGGAAAGACTGTTGGCGTTATTTTGGAGTCTTCCAGTCCGGTGTTCCACTGAGAACTTAAATGGCTATAGGGCCAGGAACCACCTAGTCACCCGGCTATTTTTCTCCTGGTTGTTACACATCCACTTAACGGGGAAATGGTCAGTGACTAACCTGAATGACCTTCCCAGCAGGTAGTATTTTAGGGCCTCTAAGGCCCACTTGATAGCCAGGTACTCCTTCTCCACAATAGCATAATTACTTTCATGTCTATTAAGCTTCCTGCTTAAGTAGACGGCCGGGTGCTCCTCACCAACTCTGATCTGTGACAGAACAGCACCTAGTCTCACCTCAGAGGCATTGGTTTGAACCACAAACTCCTTTGTTAAGTCTGAGGTCATGAGCACCAGCTGTACACAAAGGGCTTGCTTCAATTTCTGGAAGGTCTTCTCAGCTTCGGGATTCCACTTAACCGTCCCTGACCCTCTACCCTTCGTCAGATCACTTAGAGAGACGGCAATGGTGGCAAAGTTGGGGATGAAGCGTCGGTAATACCATGTAATCCCCAGGAAGGCCCGAACCGGTTTCTTGTTCACCGGTTGGGGCCACTTTTGAATGGCCTCGATCTTATTGGTATGGGGCTTAATCAGACCCCGATCAATAACATACCCAAGGTATTTGGCCTCCTCTAGACCTATGGCACACTTTTTCGGGTTGGCTGTTAAACCTGCTTCCCTCAGTGAATCTACCATGGCCTGCACCCGGTGCTGTGATTCCCAATCTGGGCTGTGGATGACGATATCATTCAGATAGGCCGCTGCATAGGATGACCAATGTGGCCTCAAAGTTTTGTCCTTCATCCTCTGAAAGGATGCAAGGGCCCCATCCAGACCAAACGGCATTTGCTTGTATTGGAAGGGCCCCTCTGGGGCAGAGAAGGCCGATTTTTCCTTTGCTGTAAGGAACCATCCGGGGCCATTGGAAGGCCAATGCGCGGGCGCACGTAGTGTGTGCGCGTGTCCGTGTGCGGTTGCGTGCGCCTATGCGCGGGAGCATGCGCGAGCGCCGGCGTTGGTGCGAAAACGCCCATTTAAGCTCTCTGCTCCCTGCAGTCAGGGCTGTCCGTTCTACAGCGTTCTGGTTCCTGTGACCCCAGTGCTTACTCTGAGAGACTTCCTGTATCTGTGACTGCGGCTTCCTGTTGAACTGTTTGCCTGCTGCCTGCCCTGACCTTCAGCCTGTCTCTGATTACGCCTCTGCCTGACCCCCTGATACTTCTCTTGCCCGCACATTGCTGACCCTGCCTGTACCCGACTATCCGCTTGCCTGAACCACTTGTAAGGCACCACCAGCCTGTTACCAACCCGGCCTGAACCACTATTCTTCTGCCTGCACGAGCTCCAGCGGACCATCATCTGTCATCTGTGATCAAGTCCAGCCCTCGTGCCCCCCTGTGCTCTAGAGCTCCCTGTCTGCACTACCAGGGGTTCTTGAACCAGGGCCGCAAGAGAGGTTGCCCCCGCATAAGTCAGACTCAACCACCAGGTACGTGACATTTGCTGACTCCATTAGGGGGATCTGCCAGTATCCCTTAGTTAGGTCTAGGGTTGTTATGTACCGGGCACCTCCCAACCTGTCCACAAGTTTGTCAACCTGTGGCATCGGGTATGCATCAAACTTAGACACTTCATTCAGCTTCCTGAAATTGTTACAGAACAGGATAGTGCCATTGGGCTTTGGGACCAGTATTATAGGGCTCGACCAGGCGCTGTGGGACTCCTTTATCACGTCTAACTCCAACATGGTTTTTATTTCTCTCGCCACCGCCTCTAGTCTAGCCTCAGGTATTCGGTAGGGTTTCACATTTACACGGACCCCTGGTTCCGTGATTATGTCATGTTGTAGTACAGTGGTCAGTCCGGGTAGGGAAGAGAAAAAGTCTCTATTTTTACTGACAAATTCCTTAATGTCGTTTTGTTGCATCAGTGACAAGGACTCTGTTATGGGAATATCCAGGGTCAGGGGTAACCTGTCTGTTTGGGGAGTGGGCACTGCCAATAAACTATCTCTGTCCTTCCACGGTTTTAGGAGATTAACATGGTAAATCTGCTCCGGTTTCCTTTTCCCAGGCTGGTAAACCCCGTACACGCCTGCGGAACCCCTCGTATGGCAAACAGGAGGTACGGCAGCAAAAAATCCTAATTTTGCCCATCTTTATCCACCACCTTTTTTTAGCATACTCTTGAGGGTCTTGTTAAACCTTTCCACCAGACCGTCACTTTGGGGGTGGCAAACAGAGGTACGGAGATGGGAGATATTGTACAACTTGCACAATTCTCTGAATAAAGATTTAGGAGAACCCCAAGGGATAAACTTCAATATCTTAGCACCATCTCCCTATATTTTGTACAAATTTTTTATAGAGTGAGGAGTATTGGGATTTTAAGGTGCCATATAACAACCAATTTTTGTTAAAAAGTATGACATTTTATTTAAATAACAAAGAAATAACAAACATCATAAGGACAAGGGACAAATCAATTATTTTAAAAGCATTTCACTAGTACATCACATAACAATTCAGGTGTGTGCTCTACATGTTTCGCCTTACAATTCGGCTTCTTCAGGAGTCATTTTTACACCGATTTGTTTTTGTTTATAACTAGAATAGAAAAGAATCGTCAAAAATACTATGCAAATATCCAAGTTCCTCATCATAATGCCCATCATAAATTGAGGAGAAAAAGACAATTAAACACAATTGAAGACAAATAAATTTGATATATGCATGCAATATTTTGTGCTGGCTACCATGTCAAGACCAACCCTCACCTTGGTACCAGGAGCCAAAGAGACAGAGCCACGGACACTACTGTAGCACAAACATCCAGGGTGTATTCGACAAGCCACAGAGAGAAAAAAAACACTGATGAATAAAAAAGGATTTATTTAGTAGTCTGACTTTTTTTATTTTTGGATTATGTATTTTTAGACAAACAGTACTTCATTAGGAATTTTAGGAAAAAAAATTTGACTAATTTGAGTATTGGCATATTCACCCACCTGCTAAATTAGATCCCACTAATCCCACTCTGCCAAGTAACAAACCTTTAGACAATTTATTTATTTTATGAGTATTCTCACCTCTGTTTAGCATTAAATCCATAAATAGGTCAAATCTGATGAATAGACATCTTCCTGTATTTTTCCATGATGAGCCTCCCTTTAGTTGCTAAAAAACAGCAATAAATCATGAGAATATTAAAGATAATTTAAGGAATATTATAAACTGCAAACTGTCACCGGCAAGCAAACAATACTTCCCGGGACTAGTCTGCTGTAAGTTAGTAGACATGTTTGCAACTTATTGTTTTTTACCTTTAAAATCTCAAGAAAAGAGATGTATGTTTCCTCCTCACAGTCTGAGGGGGTTAGATATCTTAGCAGAGATTCAGAGAAGTTCACCTTGGTCTGATACTGCAAAACACATCAAACTAAAAAAAGAAATCCAATAGGGATGACTGTCAATGCCTCAAATTATATGTTGTTGAAAGGAATACAAATAGATACAAGCCTCATAAAGAGTCCAGCTTGTTCATTACCTTTAACGTTTGTATGTGTCCACTCATCAGAGGCAGCAGCAATGCAACCATGCTACCGGCTACTAGGGGATTATATACCACCTCCAAACGAGCGGCGTCTGACGTCTATTGGGTTCCTCAACTCCCTCCCACCAGTCGCTATTGGTTTAAGTATTTGGCCAATCGCGCTGTAGTGGCGCGATACGTGCGGTCGCGCATGCGCGATGCCGTTGCTGCCATCCCTGCAAGAAAGAGAAGAATACACCTAAGTGTCCCAATTAAGTGTCCTCGTTTGCTCGTTTGGAGGGGGTATATAATCCCCTAGTAGCCGGCAGCATGGTTGCATTGCTGCAGCATGAGTATGATATCATCTGCGAACAGGTTTATGACATGGGGTCTGTCCTTGAAGAGAAAACCTGATATCAGAGGGTGAGAATGGATTCTTTCCGCCAGTGGTTCGATCATTAAGTTGAATATTGTCGGGGATAGAGGGCACCCCTGTCGTGTACCGTTTGTTATGCGGACAGGTTTGGATAGCATCCCTGCTGTGTACACCTGGGCAGATGGAGAGGAATAAAGTGCAGCTATGGGTGATTGGATTAGGCCCTGGAATCCGAACCTGCGTAGTACGTGGGACATGTATCCCCAGTGGACGCGGTCAAACGCCTTCTCCGCATCTATAGAGAGTAGCAGAGAAGGCGTCCAGCCGCGTTCCGCAAACTGCAACACATTGAGCACACACCTCGTGGCATCCAAGGCCTGTCTGCCAACCACAAACCCCGATTGATCTGGTTGAATCAAACGTGGGAGAATATTTTTTAGTCTTTGTGCGAGCGTTTTGGCGTATATTTTAATGTCTGCATTAAGCAGTGAGATGGGTCGGAAATTAGTGGGGTTGTCAGGATTTTTTCCAGGCTTAGGGAGTGTAACGATATGTGCTTTAAGCATCTCTGAGGGGAATGCCGCTCCCCCTGCTGCTGTGTTAAACAGTTTTACTAGGTGTGGAGTGAGTATTTCAGTATAGGTGTGATAGTATTCATTGCTGAACCCGTCCGGGCCTGGGGATTTCCCACATGGCATAGATTTAATTGTTTTCACTATTTCTTCTGGAGAGAACGGTCTGTTTAAGGTTTCTAAGTCTGTGGGAGTGAGTGTTGGCAATTTAATTTTATCGAGAAAGGACAAGATGGTGTCCGTCGTGGGTCGGGGGGTGGAGCTGTTAACTTTTAAGTTATATAATGAGTCATAATAGTCCGCGAACGCATCTGCTATTTGCTGGGGATTTATAAGTTTTTGTTTAGTTATGGGATGATAGAGGAAGGGGATCTTAGCCTTGATCCTGCGGGCTTTTAAACGCGAGGCTAGGAATTTTCCTGCTTTGTTATGGGAGGAGTAATACTTCATTTTAAGCCTGCTGAGCATAAAGTCGTTGTCCTCCTGTAATAGAGAGCGTAATTCCAATCGTGTAGTGGCTAGTTTGGACGCTGTGTCTAGGTTAGGGTTGGTTAGGGTTGGTTATCTTTGATGAGTTTGTTATTACATTTCCAAGTTGAGACAGGTCTACAGCTACCTTTCTCCGAGATTGAAATGGAAATAACCGCGTGGTCAGACCACGTAATGTCCTCAATCTCGGAGGAAGTCGTTGTAACATTTATCGACAAAAAAATGATCCAATCTTGAATATGAGTTATACCTGGGGGAATAATACGTGTAGTTACATTCTGATGCATGTAAACAACGCCATGTATCATAGACATCTTCACACTGCAAGAAATTGGATAGGAGGGAGGTTCGATATTTCTTACTGGTTGTTGAGTCTAGTTTTGGGTCAATGACAGAGTTCATGTCCCCGCCTATTATCAATTCCCCCTTTTTGCAGTTAGTTATGTGTTTGAATAACTTGCGAAAGAATTTGCCTTGTCTAGTGTTGGGTGCATATACCCCTACAATAGTGTATAATCTGTCATTTATAGTACATACTAGAATTACATATCCACCTCCCTCGTCCAACATCTTTGAATGCACTTTAAAAGAGACAGTATTCTTAATAGTAATGAGCACTCCTCTTTTTTTTGACTTATAGTTTGCAGAGAAGACATGGGGGAAGTCCCTGTGGTGGAAAGGTGGAGCATCGTCTGTCTTAAAGTGGGTTTCTTGCACAATCACAATATCCGCTTTGGATTTGGTGGCGTCTTTCCATATAGAAAAGCGCTTAGCTGGGTGGTTTAGGCCCCGGGCATTGATTGATATTAGCTTAAGGGACATCAAAGTTCTTATGAGATTTGATCTTGATGAAAACCTTCTTTCTTATGTGCGTTTTTCGGTCCTGCGTGAAGAAACTCCTGGAGATCGACGCTCCAGTAAAATCAGTAGTATTTAATAAAAATTTTTCGGGGCCTGTGAGGAAGGCGTAAGGTAAGAGTTGGTGCCTTGGTGATCGCATAAAGAAATGCAGAGCGTGTGGTACTTTGGCAGTAGAGTTGAACAAGTTAGACCCGTAGGTAGACTGACCGTGAGTGAACGTGAACAGAAATGGAGACTTAAACATAAGAAAATGGTCCTGAGGGACAACGTGCAGCTGAGCTGCAGAATTTGCGAGGGAAGAATGGAGGAACATATCTTTATTCCACTGATGGAATTGCTTCTCCAGGGAGAACGGCTTGAGTATTGTAGTTTGAGTTATTTTTTAGAGTTCCGCTTACCTACGACCCGAGACCACTCCCCTTTCTGGTGATGTAGAGAGCGAGGAGGTTTAGGGTTGGGAGGGTTTGGAGGCTCTACTGGAATGATATTCTAATCTTTAAGTAGGTTCAAACCTTCTTGTATATTGTTGACTATAGATGTGGCGCCGTCCCGTACAATTTTGAGTGTGGCCGGATATTTCCATTGGTAGCCTATGTCGTGGTTCCTGAGTGCTTTAGTTATTGACAGCAGGTTTTTATGTCTCTGTAGGGTGTGGGCGGAGAAATCAGGTAGGACTTGTATATCCCTTGCTTTATCAGGTAGGAGATCTTTTTTAAGGAAGGCCGAGATGATTGTCTCTTTTGCCTGGAAATAGTGCATCCATAGGAGGACATCCCTTGGTGTCTCTTGTGGTAAGAAAGAGGGTTGCGGGATTCTGTGTATACGGTCTATAGTTAAGTCTGCTGGTTGAAGGTCTGGAGTGACCGTTCTGAACAGGTCTCGCAGAAAGTGAGGGAGTTGAGTATGTTGCATCGACTCCGGAATCCCCCTTAGTTTCATGTTATTACGCCTGGACCGTTCTTCCAGGTCTGCTACCTTTGATTTCAGCCAAGTGATTTCATCCGAGTGTACTGTATGTGCGTCTACCATGTTATTGAATGATTCTGTGCATGTACTCACTGAGTCCTCTAAGTAGCTGACTCTTTCTCTTAGAGCTTGTACCTCTGCAGCTTGTTGTTTAAAACACGCTTGCATGTCTGCTTGTAGAGATGATCTAAGGGAAAGTAACATGTCTTTCATTGTGACATCCGACATAGGCTGTCCTACTGTGGGGAATTATGCAATAGGGTCTGCAACCTTGTTGTCAGAAAGAGAGTGAGATTCGCTTACCTGCATTTCCGGCCCATTGTGCACCTCGGGTAGGGAAGCTCGTCTTGGGCGCGATTTCGCCGGGCTTCTTGTGTCGGGAGTCACGGGTGGCGATTCCCCTATGTTTTCTGTGTGTTCGGTCCCTTCCAGGTCTGTATGGGGAAACACAAACGTAGCTGCTGCTAGGGGACCACCTGTGGGTTGCGTATGGGAATTCCAGTTATTGTTTAAAGGAGAGTCTTTACAGGCTGGGTTGAAGAATTGGGACAGTTTTTGAAGTTGCGGTTCCTCTCTGCGTCTGCAGGACATGGTCCCAGGTGTAGGAGGGATTGTAAAACACAGCAAACTTGTAAAAAAAAATGGCTGGGTCACGTGGATATGCCGTTCCACTGGGGAATGGAAAGTTTTATGCACTCATGCGGCTTTTGTTGCGCCCCCTAGGGCAGGGTAGAGTTCCTTGGACAATTGGTGTTTTAGGCTGCTGTTCTGTCCCGATTAGGGTTTGCTAACTGCAACTGTGGTGTAGTGGCTGTGTCACTGTGAGTCCTGGGTGTGGTAATATGGCCGCTGTGGAGGTATCCCTAGGCCTCAAAGAGACCGCGGACTTGCGTAATGGAAGCAAGGCCTCGTTTGTGTCTATTAAACTTAGGGCCAGCAATTGCCAAATATTCCTTATTGGATGGCTCCTAGGGCCTTAAGGAGGTGATAGTATTAGTCTTTTTTTTGAGGTGCCAGAAGTTTGGTAGATGGTGTGGAGCACCGCTCGCCGCGCCGTTCGTGCCGGCGGTGGTAGGCCGTGAAGCCGCGGCCTAAATTTCCGGCCATGCGGAGGATGGCCACCTATCTGCCCGATTTCGGGCTCAAAGTGTAGCAGGTAATGTGACTGAAGTGGATGGGGGATTTGGGTATCTCACTCTGTCCTCTGGAAGCAGGATTGCGGTGGATTCTCCCGTCTTCAGCAGAGCTCTGCTAGTGTGCGTCCGCTCACACCGACGTCTGGTCACGCCCCCCTAGTGGGATCTAATTTAGCAGGTGGGTGAATATGCCAATACTCAAATTGGTCTAATTTGTTTTCCTAAAATTCCTAATTTAGCAGGTGGGTGAATATGCCAATGCTCAAATTAGTCTAATTTGTTTTCCTAAAATTCCTAATGAAGTACTGTTTGTCTAAAAATACATAATCCAAAAATAAAAAAGTCAGACTACTAAATAAATCCTTTTTTATTCATCAGTGGTTTTATTCCCTCTGTGGCTTGTCGAATACCCCCTGGATGTTTGTGCTACAGTAGTGTCCGTGGCTCTGTCTCCTTGGCTCCTGGTACCAAGGTGAGGGTTGGTCTTAATATGGTAGCCAGCACAAAATATCGCATGTATATGTCAAATTTATTTGTCTTCAATTGTGTTTAATTGTCCTTTTCTCCTCAATTTATGGTGGGCATTATGATGAGGAACATGGATATTTGCACAGTATTTTTGACAATTCTTATCTATTCTAGTTATAAACAAAAACAAATCGGTGTAAAAATGGCTCCTGAAGAAGCCGAATTGTAAGGCGAAACATGTAGAGCACACACCTGAATTGTTATGTGATGTACTGGTGAAATGTTTTTAAAATAATTGATTTGTCCCTTGTCCTTTTGATGTTTGTTATTTCATTGTTATTTAAATAAAATGTCATACTTTTTAACAAAAATTGGTTGTTATATGGCACCTTAAAATCCCAATACTTCTCATCTATAAAAAAGTAGCACAATTCTCTGGTCGCTCTGGACACGAATGGGGTACTTTGATCCATCAAGATTTCTTTAGAAATCCCTGCCTGACTAAACACCTAGACCAAGTTCCTTGGCGATAGTCTTAGCAGAGGTATTCCGCAAGGGTATGGCCTCAGGATAGCAGGTCACATAGTCCAGGATCCCCAGGATGTGCTGGTGTCCCCGGGCAGATTTTACTACTGGTCCCAGGCGATCCATGCCAACTCACTCAAATGGCACTTCAATTATGGGAAGTGGGACAAGGGGGCTACATAAATGGGGTTATGAGGCCGTTATTTGACACTCAGGGCATGATTCACAGTATTCTTTGACGTCTGCATACAACCCAGGCCAGAAGAATCTCTGGGTTATTCTCGCCCTAGTTTTCTCCATACCCAGATGTCCCCCCATTACATGCCCATGGGCCAGATCTAGCACCATCCTGCGGAAGGGTTTGGGAACCACTAGCTGTTCCAATTCGTCCTCCCCGTGTTTCACCACCTGAGACAACAAATCATTTTTAAGCGCCACAGGTTCCCCATCCATCACCTTCACATTTTCTCTGAGGAGAGTGACATCCCGTAGTTGTTCTGTACAGAAGTCCTCTCTCCAGACCTCTAAGTCAGGTACTACATTTGGCTCACTCTCACGGTCAGGGACAGAGACATGGTTTGGGTCATTAGCCACCAGCTGGGAGCTATCTTCTGGCTCCTGTGGCTTCCCAGCCATTACAGGAAAAGGAAGAGAGTCTCCTTCTTCCTCGGTCCTGCCACCAATCTGTCCTTCCGTTTGGCAAAAAGGGTCTGGTGAGAACTCCCGTGCCTCCTCAGCAGGGGGAGCTCTTTCCTCCATGCTCTCTGTGCCTCCTCACAACCTCCAAAAATGGGGAAAATCCCTCCCCACTAGGGCTTCATGAAGCAGGGAAGGTACCATTCCCACTGAATGGGTCACTGTGCCGCAAGCGGTGTCATTCTCAACCAGCGCTGTCTGATAGTCACGAGCGTCCCCATGGATGCAAATGTCCCCGATAGTGCTAGGGTGTAACCTTTCCAGATTTACACAGCTACTTTTGACCAACGTTATCACATTACCAGAGTCAAACAAAGTAGTTTCCCGTCAATAGCAATCACACACATTTGCTACTCTATGCGACTTGAACATGATGCTGTACATGCGACCTGTGAAAAAAGTAAAAAATGCATCTTTTCATATAAGCATTATCACATTGCATGGGTTCATCATTCAGGGGACAATTGGCAGCAATATGGCCCAATGCATGGCATCGATAGCACTGTATGTGTTCTATACCCAGTCCTCTGAAGGGTCCCCAAGACCTTCCTGGCCTCTTTGGCCAGTCTCCAGGTCTAGAGCCCATAGTCTCTTTAGCCATAGCAGTCTTATCAAACTTCCCCACGCCCTTGACCCCTGGAACAGTCTTACCGGGTCCACCAGGCAATCTTTCACCCCTAGATACATTGGGGTGGGGCGCAGATGGGTGCAACAAGTCCTCCTCAGCAGTGTATCTCTCCATGAGGTCCACCAATGGGTTGGCAGTTTTGGGGTCCCCATAACTGACCCACTTCCTCAAAGCAGCAGGGGGCGCATGCAGGTACCGGTCCATGACCATACGCTCCACAGTCTGGGGGCCTGGCAAGGTCTCAGGTTGCAACCATTTCCTCGTGAGATATATCAGGTCGAACATTTGAGAGCGGGGTGGCTTGTCCATGCAGTAGGATCACTGATTCACCCATTGAGCCCGGATGGCCATGGCGACCCCCAGGTGTGTGAATATCTCCGTCTTTAGAGTCTCATAGTCCTGGGCCTTTACTGGTTCCAAACCAAAGTAGGCCTTTTGGGATTCACCTGCCAGGAAAGGTGCTAACAGTCCTGCCCACTGCTTTTTTGGCCATCCTTCGGAATCAGCGACTCTTTCAAAGGTAGTGAGGTACGCCTCCATTCATCTGCAGGTGTCATCTTTTGCAGGGGGTAGCTGGCACGTACCATCTTTTGTTCCACTGGCACAAGACTTGCAGACCCGCTCTTTAATTCCACCGGGGCCTCTGCAAACTTGCCATTCATCTCTTTATGAGCCTCAACGACCTGCCGAGTTGCCTCCTGTTGAGCCGCCTGTTGTGCTGCGATAGCCCGGCGACTCTCCTGCTGAGTCGCCATGGCCTGGCGATTCGCCTCATGCTGCCTGTGATTTTCCTCCTACTGAGTCGCCATGGCCTGTGCAACTTGGCGATTTGTTTCCTGCTGCTGGCTGGATTGCTCTCTTGTTGGGCCGCAGTGGCCTGTAACAGGGCTTTTACTACATCTTCCAGGAAGATGCCCGCATCCTCCACCACGTGTGAGAGATTAGCTCATGGGGATCACTTTTCAGAGGAAATGATTCAACATGGAGGCCAGTTTCTTTAAAATCTGGGGGCTTGCTAGGTTTATTATTGCAGGTTTGCAAGCTCAGAACACATAAAAGACAGAAAACAAAACCTCACCGTCCAGCTCTTAACTAAACAATCGGGTTCCTCTCTATACAGTGTGGGGCTGTCCCCGACACCCACAAAACATGAGCACAGTGTGAACCTTGTTCATTGAGTCCAAATTATCACACAGAGCTCACTCAGTTTTCTCCCTCTGAGATTCAGGATAGAGCTCCCCTCTGCACTCTCCCTGATCATTAAATGCAGGTGGAGAGGGGTTTGAGTGGCCGCTACTCGCCTCAAAATGATCGCCCATGAGGCGACAAGTATCGCCTGTCCATTGTGGTGCCTTGCATAACGTCACAATATATATATATGTCAATTGTTTTGGGACACCTGCCTTTACATGCACATGAACTTTAATGGCATCCCAGTCTTAGTCCGTAGGGTTCAATATTGAGTTGGCCCACCCTTTGCGGCTAAAATAGCTTCAACTCTTCTGGAAAGGCTGTCTGCAAGGTTTTAGAAGTGTGTCTATGGGAATGTTTGGCCAATTCTTCCAGAAGCACATTTGTGAGACTTGATTTGAGTGCTTTTCAGAGTCATTAACTATTTACATTTACCCACTTCCTGACCAGGCCATTTTTTGTGATACCGCACTGCGTTGCTTTATATGACAATTGCGCAGTCGTACGACGCTGTACCCAAACAAAATTGACGTCTTTTTATTCCCCCAAATAGAGCTTTCTTTTGGTGGTATTTGATCACCTTTGTGGTTTTTATTTTTTGCGCTATAAACAAAAAAAGAGCAACAATTTTGAAAAAAAAACAACTTTTTTTTTACTTTCTGCTATAATACATATCCAAAAAAATATAAAAAACCAAATGTATTCATCAGTTTAGGCCAATATATATTCTTCTACATATTTTTGGCAAAAAAATTTGCAATAGGCGTACATTGATTGATTTGCGCAAAAGTTATAGCGTCTACAAACTATGGGATAGATTTGGGGACTTTTATTTTTTTAATTGCATTGATCAATGTATAAATGACACTGGCAGGGAAGCAGTTAATGCTAGGGGGCGATCCAGGGGTTAACTGTGTTCCCTCAGAGTGTTCTAACTTAAGGGTTGATGGGCTAGCAGGGACATGACAAAGATTGCTGTTTGCGATGACTGGGAATAGAAGATCTCTGACATGTCCCCTGTCAGAACGAGGATCCGCATTGTTTACATAGACATATCCCCGTTCTGCCTCAGTACACTGCGATCGCGGGTTGCCAGTGGACATTGAGTCCCGCAGGCGCGCTCCCGTGGCTCGCAGCAGGCGCGCGTGCCTGCTATGACCAGTTAAAAGAGCCGACATACAATGACATGGATTCGCGCAGCTGTGCCAACTGCGGCAGCTGGTCGGCAACTGGTTAAAGTTCATGTGGATGTAAAGGCAGGCGTACCAATACTTTTGGCAATATAGTCTATATACAGTATATACACCAAATAAGTTACTGTCACAATCCACACATGTTCTTGCTCCATCCATGAAGAAACTCTTTACTAAATAGTACATCAGTATATACAAGCCGCACAACAGGTTCCAGTGTCCTCACTCTTCCACAGGTGCATGTATAATTAATACAACAAATGCGTCTAATTAGATAATGCTCAGAACTAGAAGCCACACAGGCACAGCTTCAGACTCACATCCCACTGCAAACTCTATATTTATTCATAGAATCCATTCATGAATATGCTACAATTAATTACTATTATAAAAAAAAATGAACTCCTTGGCTACAAAATAACCAAAAATCAATCAACAGGTAAAAGTTAATTTTACAAACTGTAACAATGACAATACTAGAGCAGTGGAGAACTCACAGTGATCATCCCATTCTGTTGTTCTGCTGCCTACAACAATATAATGGTTAAAGAAGAATTCCAGGCATGGATATTTCTATATGGTTACATTAGTCCAGCTTGGACTAATCTAATTATGTTTATACCATACCTGGCTGATCAGCCGGGAAGCTCTGGAAATCTCTGAAGTAGACAAACGACAACTCTAGTGATCTCCACTAGTTGGGTCATGTACTGAGGTGTGGTGGATAAACAGATTGAGGTGACTATATCCAGAAGGTCTCAATGGAAATTATGACTATAGCCTCGTACACAGGATCCGATTTTCGGACAACAGAACGTCCATTTTTTGTTGGATGTTTGTTGAAAGTGAAGAGCGCACTAACAATACGAACATTTTTGTACGACTGAACCCAACGTCAGAAGTGATGTAATGCTTTGCATATTTTTGCATCTTTTTTTCGTAGTCTCTCGGTCATACGATTTTTTTCGTACAAAAACCGTACTAAGGGAACAAAAATTGGATGTTGCGTTGTCGTCCGAAAAAAAAATTTCTAGCCTGCACATCCAGCTTTTGTCGACCGAAAAATCAAAATCGGCTGTCGAAAGGAGCATAAGGGTAAGACTTTCGGACAACAGGCCGTCGAACTAAAATTCTTGTCCGAAATTAGCATCATGTGTATGGACGGGCCTTAAGGCTGGCCATACACAATGAGAATTTATTTTCTGTAACCACGGGTTGCAGAAAAAACAATTGTATAATTCCCCCATCAACACAGTGTTGACGGGGGAATCAGCAATTGTCTTCTCCCGGCGGAGAGGGGGGAGGGTGAGAATGTGGGAGGGACAAGCCTTCCCTACCGGGAGAAGGCAATGATTATTACTAGCGGCTTGATTGACTGATTAGCTTGCTACATTCAGCCTTCCCATTATCTGTTCGAATCTTGGGCCGGTTCCTGGTGAATCGGCCGAGATTCGAGATAGAAACATAGAAACATAGAAAAGTGACGGCAGAAAAAGACTGAGTAGTCCATCGAGTCTGCCCCCTTGGCCGGGTTCTAAGCTTGT
>BLSH010072506.1:451540-465033 GCA_018402905.1 Glandirana rugosa | reverse complement strand
GGAGAGAGGCACATGCAGCCAGCAGCACACCTGGCTACATCATTGTTAGCAAATGGAAGCCAGTGCCTCCCAGGGCCGTCTTTAATATTGATTGGACCCTGGGCAAACATTTTCTAGGGCCCCCATCATGCAATTTCGCTCTCCACCTGCTCTGAGACATACAATAAATAACAGCTAGACTCAAAATCAGTTCACAGAATCAGATCAGGCATCGATTGTGATTGGTTACCAGAAGTTACAGCATATCATTACCGCTTACTGACTGTTTGCTAGAGGTTGCAGCACACATAAGGGCTCACTGATAAGTTGCTAGAGGTTACAGCACATGATTTCTGCTTGTTGATTGGTTGTTAGAGATTACTGTACATCAATACTGCTCACTGATTGGTTGCTAGAGGTTACAGCACATCATTACTGCTCACTGATTGGTTGCTAGAGATTACAGCACATCATCTCCTCACTGCCTGCATACCATGGACTGAGGAATGCAAAGTCGAATGCATTCCTGACAACACAGAAACGTACTGCCTTTTAGCAGATACACAGCAGTGCCATCAATTGTTAATGGCACCCTCACACATCTGCTGACATGTGCTGTGGCACCACGGAATTTTGAAAAAGGGTTAAGGACTTTTGTTCCGCATTTCTAGCACATAGAGCAGTCCATGAATGGGTTACCCTACATGCGACCTACGTCTTTATTCACCCTGTCAGTACACCTTTGCTTCCTAAAACCCCTTCTAACCTCTGCACCCCACACCTCCCAATCCTCTACACTCCAACCCTCCCCCCCACCTCCTCTGCTCATCTTTGCACCTTCCTTACCTCTATACATCCCCCTCCTTGCTCACCTGTGCACCACAAACTGTAATTCCTTCTCTGCACACCCCACACTACCCCCTCCCCCCCACCAGTTTGCTTACCTTTGCAGAACAGGCTGATGTTAGGCTTAATGACCACAGTTACAGGCAGGACTTTTGTCTCCCCGGTGGGCAGCATTCAGTATAGGTGATGGTGGATATGACCTCAGGGGGGCATGATATACATTTGAATGCCAACTCTATTTACAAATGAAAGCTTCTGGCCACCACTATTTACATATGAATGCCGCCACCATTTACATATCAATGCCGGTTATTTACATGTAAACACAGGGTCTGCAGGTGAGTCATATGTACACAAAAATAGGGCAGAGCTGGGTAGCATTAGTAGCAGCACTTAACACTTAGATATCGGGACACAGCACAGGACTAAAACTTCAAGGGACAAGGGAATTTAAACCAGGATAGTTGGTAAGTATGAGGCAGCTGCTTTGGGCCCCACAATAATGACAGGGTCCAGGGCAACTGCCCCTTTTTCCCAGCCTTAAAGACGGCCCTGGTGCCTCCCATCGTTCAGACCTGTACCTTTCCTTCTTTGCTTATATGTTATACCCCTATTTAGGATGTAACATGTTACTTTTAAGCACCCCCCCCCCCCCCGCGCTCGTCCCCTCACTCCTTATGATCCTCTCCCCGCACCCACTGTCACATTTTGAAAACAGGACAGCTGTGTAGGGCTCCACCCACACAGCCACATCATTATTCATTCATAGAGTTCTGTGAATGAATGAACTACAAGTCCTGTCTTACACCTCATCAGACGTACTTGTAGATTGAATGGGCTGAAAATGCAATGCTCAGCACGCTCATAGTTCATTCATTCTTCCTCTAGCTTTGTAACAGAAAGCCCATATGGGGATACGGGCACGAAACATCATTCAACCCACTTACTTTGAGCCCAGGTTGTCCTGAACCCATCCCAGCCTGTGACTGGACAGTGAAAGGAGAAGCAGTGTAGTGATGAGCTACAGTTACCTAGCAACCTCCACTAACTAGGAGTATGTTACAGTTTTAATATTTGGAGCACTTATCATACCAGCATGGGTGCTCAACCTGTGGCCTTCCAGCTGTTGTGAAACTACAAGTCCCATCATGCCTCTGCCTTTGGGCGTCATGCTTGTAACTGTCAGCCTTGCAATGCCTCATGGGGCTTGTAGTTCTGTAACTGCTAGATGGCCACAGGTGAGCACTCATGCCTTAGAGTAATACCTTCCGTCATCTCCATAGGGAGCACTCATTGCTCATTTGACTGCAGCTAATTTTTTGGGATGTAGGGTTTGCAACGGAGGCTAATCTACTTACTGAGGACTTTGAGAGATTGTAACAGATATAATAAGATCTTACAAAATATTTTTGCAAATATTCGCTGCATAGCCATGCAAATGTTCCATTTTTGTCTGAATGTGGAGTACGTCCTTAATTACCCTAACATGCTACCTTATATCACATTTTAGAAATTCATAAACGCTGATCTTCAATTAGTTTTACTTTTAGCCCAAAAAAAGGGGAAAAAGTTCTATATTTTTATGAGCATCACAAAATCTAGTAATGAATATTTCAGCAATTAGTAAGCTACTGGGAAACATTCTAAGCTCAAGGCATGATTGAAGTATTTCATATTTCCAAACTTTGTTGCTAATTAACTTCGTTATAATTTGTCTAGGCAGGTTTAGGCACCGGAGTTTCTTCTTTAGTCATCCTTCTAGTAAACTTTTGTAGCAGCCAACTTTTTTCAAAGGAAGATGAGTGAGTTACAAAGGACTGCCACAAGGGCTAACACAAGGAAATGTAATGGCACAGTAGCATCGACTCGTGTTCTTAGTAAGAGATAGGAATAATAATTCTCATTGTTGGAAAATATGACAAGTGCAGATCGAGAAGTTATGATGAACCGGCCCTTGGGTCTTAAAGCGGACCTTCATTCACTTTTTTGCTTCCCCCCCCCCCCCCAACTTTTCAGTAAATTGTACACAAAAATTTTTTTTGGGGGGGCCGATACTCCTTTCTGCAGAGCGCAGGCAAGAATGACGTCCAGCCCCATCTGAGTCCTCCTGGGATCCCCACGTCACACTTTCCAGGAAGCTTTGTGGCTATGGGGGTCCAGCTGCTAGGACCCAGAATGATGTCAGCAAAGGATATCCTGGCATGCAGTGTTTTTTGGCAGATCACAGCAGGACAACCCTAGATTTATTGGGTAGGTGAGTATACTACTTCAGCTCAACCCAGGGAACAGGTGGGATAAAATCAAAATTATCCCATGGGAAAGGGGGAGTTAACCGCTTAAGGACCAGGCCTATTTCTGACATTGTTTACAAGTTAAAATCTTTTTTTTTTACTAGAAAACTACTTAAAATCCCCAAACTTTATATATATATTTTAAGCAGCGACCCTAGAGAATAAAATGGAGATTGTTGCAATACTTTACGTCACACCATATTTGTGCAGCGGTCTTACAAATGCAAACGAAAAGAAAAATGTTTTGAATTAACAAATAAGAAAACAGTAAAGTTAGTCCAATTTTTTTGTATAATGTGAAAGATGATGTTATGCTGAGTAAATTGTTACCTAACATGTCATGTTTTAAAATTGCCCACACTCGTGGAATGGCGACAAACTACGGTACTTAAAGATCTCCATAGGCGATGCCTTAAATTTTTTTATAGGTTACTTGTTTAGAGTTACACAGGAGGTCTAGTGCTAGAGTTATTACTCTTGCTCTAACGTTTGCTGCAATTCCTCACATGTGTGGTTTGAACACAGTATACAAATGTGGGAGCGTTTGCGTATACGTTCGCTTCTGCATTCGAACTTGGAGGGACGAGGTGCTTTAAATTTTATTTTTTTTTACTTATTCATTTTACTTTTTATTTTTACACTGTCACTGTCTTTAAATGTATTTTTTTTTTGATCACTGTTATTCCTATTGCAGGGAATTTAAACATCCCTTGTAATAGAAATAAGCAGGACAGGGCCTCTTTGATGCGAGATCTGGGGTCAAAAAGACCTCAGACCTCACATTTATACTTAAAAGCAAAAAAAAAAATGAATTTTACTTTTACACACAAAAAATAATGGGCCCTTTAAGGCCGGAGGGCGGAAGTGACGTTTGACAACGCTCTGGTCCTCCAAGGGCATAGAGTTCAGTGGGGGCAAAAAATTCGGCGGGGGGGGGGCCTCTCCCACAGGCCATAAAAGTGATCCCGTGGCAAAACCGCCTCCGGGACCACTTGTATATGAAAGAGGATCGCCCACTGTGTAAAAATATACTGGGGTTATGGCAGCTATCTGCCTCCATAACCACGGTACATAACGCCAAAGTAATGACGTATATATACACAGTGGGCAGTCCAGAAGTCCTGGTATAGATATTTTTACATCATTGCATTGGTTCAGCTTGGACAGGTATAACTATGTATATAATATATCTGTTGGATCCCTGTAGAACAGGGGTCTCCAAACTTTCTAAGCAAAGGGCCAGTTTATTGTCCTTCAAGCTTTGAGCAGGTTGGACTGTAGTCAGTGGGAGCAAGCAATGCCACCTCATTGGTATCAGTGGGAGAAATGGTGCCCCCATTGATGCTGTCAGTGAGAGGAATAGTGTCCCGTCATTGGTGTCAGTTGGAGAAGTAGTGCCCCAAGGGCCAGATAAAGGTAAACAAAGGGCCACATCCAGCCCCCCCGGAGCCTCAGTGCTCTAGAAACTGGAAATTACTGCAGTAGACACCGCTACTCCAGTGATCGATGCTAGCTTCCTGGTTCCATGTTGAGTGACTGTCCTGCTGCATTGTAAATACAGGAGGTCACCCGCTTGGCATGGGTACCTTTCAGAGATTTTCTGATTGGACAAGGAAGAGAGGCATGGCAGTGACTCGTTTGCAAATCCTCCTTACAGGGAAGGACTGGGGAGCAAACACAACCAAATGGCCCTTCCATTGTAGAGACAATGGAGGTGGAGCAATGATGTCATGCTCTCCCCCTTGCAAATCATTCTCTGAATGGCGCCCATGCCGGGCAGCTGACCTCCTGTGGTGTCTGGAGTAGCGGTGTCTACTTTCCAGCTTCCAAGGGCATTGGTCAGGTACGGCATATACAGAGTTACATTGGTCCATGCTATATATAAAATATCCATACTAAGAATTAATCCTTACATTTTTAATACCAGGGGGAAGAGATAAACATTCTCTTATGCTGTTATTAGGTTAGGGCAGGCCTCAGGTTAGGTTATTTATGTCTCTGACTCCATAAGTTTTTCCTTACTTCCTGTCCCGATGACACCAGGACAAGAAATGGGGCGAGTAGTTGTCACCGCGACAGGAAGGCACAGAAAGAAATCATCACAGTCTAAGCATGTCTATTTCAGTCTGTTCAGGAATTGCACTTAGCTGGATGCCAAATCACAATGTGTGATTTCCTATGCATATATAAACCTTGAGGGTATTTTAGATCTGGAGCAAAACTGGAACAAGGAATCACATTTATTTTCTCATTTCAAAGATGAAGCCTGACTAGTTGCTACAATCAGCAGTTTCAGTCTTGCTTTTAATATTTGTATGATAGTTTTTATAAATCCATCCCGTAATTCTACTTTATTTTATGCTAATGACTGCTTAAAGTGGACCTTCATTCATTACATGTACTGTACCAATTCTCATTTGGTTCCACCCCCTTTCTATTACAAAACTGGGACACATATTATTATTGGTAAAGTATAGTGTCGTTTTTGTGCTGTAAGGCAGCAGTAATTGCTTTCTTGCCTAGGCGAGAATGTACCCCTTCTGCCTTTTGGGATTGGCATGTCACCCATCTCTAGGTGGCAGTTTTACCAAGGGTGCATGCGTTCCTGCAGGATTGAGCACATGTGCAGGTATGGTACTCCATTCTGCCAGGTATCTGGGACCTAACAGAGCCTAGCAGCATATCTGCACACGTATGGGGGGAGGGCTCCTGCATGTGCTCAGGGCCCCATTGTATCCCAGATAACAGGAATGATCAGTATCTGTGCGCATGTGAGAACCTTGGTACTTGTGCCAATGCAGATACTTGGCAAAAATCTATGGTAGGAGGAAGGTAAGAAAGTAAGGGTGAAGTTTTGCTTTAACCGGTTCCCGACCGCTTGCTGCCTATTTACAGCGACAGTGTGGCTCTATTCCGCGAATCGCCATAAATAGGCGGCGATTCATGGACGCGCAGCTAGGGGACGAGACCGCGCTGCCGGTGGCACGCTCTCGTGCCCACTGCACTCTGGAGGAGTGTGCCCATGGCTCGGGCGGACCCAATGTCCGCCGCCGAGCCGTGATGACCCACCAGAGTGAAAGAACGGGCCAAAACCGATGAATACATTTTTTTTTTATATTTGTTTTTTATATTTTTTTTTTGGATTTGTATTTTAGCAAAAAGTAAGAAATAGTGTTTTTTTTTTTTTTTTGCAAAATTGTCGCTCTTTTTTGTTTATAGTGGTGATCAGAAATGACACAGAGGTGATAAAATACCACCAAAAGAAAGTTCTATTTGTGGGAAAAAAAGGACGCAAATTTTGTTTGGGTACAACATCGCACGACCGCGCAATTGTCAGTTAAAGTGATGCAGTGCTGAATCGCAAAAAGTGCTCTGGTCCTACAGTGGGAAATCCTTCTGGGGGTGAAGTGGTTAAGGGCTCATGTGCATGGGTACTTATTTTTAGTTAGTTGCTTTTCTTACACAAAGAATATACACTATATTTTCAAAGGTATTGGGACGCCTGCCTTTATACGCACATGAACTTTATGGTATCCCAATCTTAGTCGGTAGGGTTCAACATTGACTTGGCCCACCCTTTGCAGCTATAACAGCTTCAGCTCTTCTGGGAAGGCTATCCACAATGTTTAGGAGTGTCTATGGGAATGTTGACCATTCTTCCAGAAGCACATTTTTGAGGTCAGGCACTGATGTTGGATAAGAAGGCCTGGCTCGCAGTCTTCGCTCAAATTCATCCCAAAGGCATTCTATTGGGTTGAGATAAGAACTCTGTGCAGGCCAGTCAATTTCCTCCACCCCAAACTCGCTCATCCATGTCTTCATGTACCTTCCTTCGTGCACTGGTGCGCAGTCATGTTGTATGTGTGTGTGTATACATTATATATATATACAGTATAGTTTATTTAGCCCAATTTTTTTAAAACTTTTGGACAGAGTACAGTGAGGCTGGGAAGGGTTGAAACGCCTGTCAGATTTTATTTGCCTCATGGTGATCATGGTTACCTAGACAGAAAGTGATGGGAAATCGGAAATTTTACAATCATCACCAGAAAAATAGAAGAGGGCAAATCTACTAATGGGGGCAATTACCCGAGAGTGGAATTCCTCTATCATTGTTGAGATTTCCTTCTCCTTCCTGTTGTGTTTCTGGGACAAGAAGCAAAGGGTAATCTCCAACTGTGACTCAGACAGCAAAAAAAGAAAAGGGGGTTCTAATCCTTCCCCACGCTATGTATACACATAATAATAAACCACTCTGCTGTACATGAACCAAAAGATGCTAAACCCAAATATCATACACAATGGGGTTGATTTACTAAAACTGGAGAGTGCAAAATCTGGTGCAGCTGTGCATAGAAATCAGCTTCTAGGAGCAGAGCACATTTTGCGATTCGGCACTGCGTCACTTAAACTGACAATTACGCGGTCGTACGACTTTGTACCCAAACAAAATTGGCGTCCTTTTTTCCCACAAATAGAGCTTTCTTTTGGTGGCATTTGACCACCTTTGATCATAAACAAAAAAAGAGAAACAATTTCGAAAAAAAACAATATTTGTTACTTTTTGCTATAATACAAGTCAAAAAAAATATATATAAAAAAACGAATTTATTCATCAGCTTAGGCAAATATATATACTTCTACCTACTTTATTTTTATCGGGACTGCGATATTGCGGTAGACATGTCGGACATTTTTGACACTTTTTTGGGACCATTGACATTTATACAGCGATCAGAAATTTAAATAGCCACTGATTACTGTATAAATGTCATTGGCAATGAAGGGCTTAGCCTGCCGGGGGCAATCAAGGGGTTAACTGTGTTCCCTAAGTGTGTTCTAACTGTGTGGGGGCTGGGCTGCCAGGGGCATAAGAGATCTAACTGATCCCGATGACAGGGATCAGTAGATCTCTGTCATGCTGCCTGACACAGTGGGGAACCGTCGTGTCTACATCCTCGCTTTCCTTCTCTAACAAGCGATCGCGGGTTGCTGGCAGACATCAAGTCCGCCCAACCCGCGGCCCTGTTCTGCCCAACACACGGCCGCCGGCACGCGCTCGCCCCCTAGCTGCGCGTGCGCGGATCGCCATTTATAGATGGAGATTTGCGCAACGCTGTCACTCTGCAGCAGTAAATGTACGCAAGCTGGTGGGGATGCTGTTAAAGCTTAATTTAACAAGTTGAAGTTAGCAGTGATTGGCTACCATGCACAGCTGCACCAGATTTTGCACTCTCCCGTTTTAGTAAATCAACCCTTATGTGTTATAAAAATATCTTACTTATATATGCACACAATTAGTGATGAATGGAAACCAGTGCATTTCGTCCAGATTGGACATCCTCAGGAAGCTGGTCAGACACTATTTTACAAGCTGAATACATACCCACACCTGATTAACCCACAGTCATCACCAGAAAAAGAGAAGAGGGCAGATCTTCCAGTGGGGTCATCCAGTGACCACTACCGGACAATGGAATTCCACTGTCATTGTTGAGATGTCCCCCTACTTCCTGTTGTGTCTCTGGGACAAGAAGTGAAAGGTAGTCTCCATCCAATTGGGACACAGACAGCAAGAAAAAAAACCAAAAGGGGTTATGGTCCTCTCCTACTCTAAAATAATAATAAAAAAAAGTTTGTTATGTTTACACCTTAATAAATGGAAAATATGTATTGCATCACAAGCTAAGAGAAAGGCAATCTTTGGCACTTAGAGTACCGACCGTGTGAGAGGCAAGGGTTGAAAAACGATTGCCTTTGAGATTGTCTTCTCTAAGACTATTGGTCATAGACTGTCCAGGGATCCATAGACCTCTCATTAATAGTGATTACACAGGAGAATCTCTGGATTTACTATACCGTGAAGGCATTTCTATATTTTAATCCTTTACAAGCTTTTACAGCACACCTTTCTTTGGAGAAAAGGAGGGGTTCTTCTAAGATCACATAAAATTAGAAAAAGAGAAAGCAAACATTTCCGATGATCCTAGACTAGGGGGTCTCTGAACTTTCTACACAAATGGCCAGTTTAGTGTGCTTCAGATTTTAGGGGGGGCAGATTTAGAACCACGGGAGTAGAAAATACCCCAGCATTAGTGCCTGAGGTCTGGTGGTCAGTGGGAGTAAAAGGAGTAAAGAAAAATTATTAATTGTGCCCCATTGCTGGTGTCAGTTAAAGGAATAGTGCCTCGTTGTTGGTATCAGTTAGGGGAATAGTGCCCCATTGCTGGTGTCAGTGGAAGTAATAATGCCTCATCATTGGTATAAGTGGGAGGAATAGTTCCCCATTGTTGGGTGTCAGTGGGAGGAATGGTGCCCCATTATTGGTGTCAATGGGGGGAATAGTACCTTGTCATTGGTGTCAGTGGGGAAAATAGTACCTCATCATTGGTAAAAGTGCTCCATCATTTGGTATCAGTGGGAGGGATAGTGCCCCATTGTTGGTGTCAGTGGGAGGACTAGTACCCCATCATTGGTATCAGTGGGAGGAATAGTGCCCCATCATTGGTATCAGTGGGAGGAATACTGCCCCATCATTGGTGTCTGTAGGAGGAATAGTGCCACATCGTTGGTGTCAGTGGGAGGAATAGTGCCCCATTGTTGGTGTCAGTGGGAGGATTAGTGCCCCATTATTGGTATAAGTTGGAGCAATAGTGCCTCATCGTGGATGCCAGTGAGAGGAATAGTGCCTCATCATTGGTATAAATGGGAGGAATAGTGTCCCATTGTTGAGTGTCAGTGGGAGAAATTGTGCCCCATCATTGGTATGAGTAGGAGAATCGTGTTCCATTGTTTGTATCAGTGTGAGGAATAGTACCTCTCATGTGTGTCAGTAGGAGGAATAGTGCATCTTATTAGTGGAAGTAATAGCGCCCCAAGGGCCCAATAAATGTAAGAAAAAAGGGCTGCATCCGGCCCGCAGGCTGCAGTTTGGAGACCAATGTCTTAGACTGACAATTATAATCAATACTTGACAAGCATGTATAGCAACAACCCATAAAGTATTTGTGACACCTACTTAAGCCACCGGCCGTAAAGAGTTCAAGGGGTTCTGTGAATGATGAGAGAGGAGGGGCAAATAAACCACGGGATCTCTTCTCATCCACTCACTGAATGCATTGTATTCAGTGAAAATAATACGAGACCTTTTGTGAATGGATGAGGTGCAGAGCAAGTGACCTTCAGGTAGGAAAAAAAGTTTGTTTTAACCACTTAAAGTCCAGGCCATTTATATACGGGCTTTAGGATGGTGAGTGGTTAAGCACTATTTATTCTAACTTTTTGTATTTTTTAGCTACAGAACAGCTTTAAATCTGTCATATATCCCATATTACAAAAAATAAATAAATAACATACAGTAGATAAAATAATGGAGTTATTAGTTGCTCATATTATTTGTCACATATTGTGTATACACAAACAGTACATTTTACAAAGGTTTTTTAAAAGTGAAAAAGAAAAAGAAATTAAATAAATACATAATTAAAACTGTTGAACTGTAGATTAAATAATAATTTGAATTTATACACTTGCAAATTAAAAGCGTTTCCCTTTCGGTCCCAGCTTAATGTGCTTTGCTCATGAACCTGTTTCGGAACTGACAGCCCCATTATCAAAGAGACACATATACCTTTTGTCTCCAGTAATGATATATTATGTTGGATTTAATTAGTCTGACTCTGTGCTTTAAGCATCAGTCTGGAACAATAGAGGTTAAAGCACCAATCTGTGTTTGAATTGTAGTTATATTACACAAAGACAAGGGCTGAAGAAAGCGAAAACTGACCAGATATGAACAGATCTAACCACCCCATACAACCCTAGTGCCCAACCTGCGGCCCTTTAGTATATGATGTGCGGCCCTCAGACCTCAGCAATTTGTAGTGGTAAAATGGATTAGGGTAATTGCATTGATCTCTATTAGCCTCATATAACATGTTCCCAGTTTCGTCTTGTCATTTTCATCTGCAGCATATCCCCGACCCCGACCAAAAGCATGTAGCCTGTAGCATATCCATACCTCCCAACTTTTTGAGATGTGAACAAGGGACACCTATTAGCAAAAGTGCGTAGGCATAGGACACACCCTCCCTACCATGTCCCCTTAAAGGAGAATTATAAAAAATATGATTGGTTAAACCCACAAGTGTTTTTTATTTACCACTACTATTCCTTTATACTGGCTTTTGAAATGTATAAATGCATCAATTTAGAAATTGGAGGAAAGGTTTAGCACTGGTAAACATTTTTGAAAGATAAAAAGTGCATTTTATAATCATTTTCTTAGAATTCTTTGGACTGCCAGTTATGCCATCATCAATTACCCAATGGAGATCTGCAACTTCCTTCAGATCCCTCTATATGAGTTCCGGCAGTACCCCCACAGCTCCCGGTGCAGGCACCCCCTGACAACTCTCATTTTACAGTATCACATGTTAAATTCCGAGCTGATTTGTGAGTATTTTAAGGTAGGGATCCCACCTTTTTGGGGGGTTTCTTTCTCTCCCTTTCCCTTTTTTTTACATCTGACAAATCATCAGAATATAATATAATTTACATATTCTTTATAGATTTGTATCTGCTCCTGAGGAAGTGGAGCATATGCCACAGAACGCGTCAAGCTATATGGTTGCAATTCTTTCTGTTTAACCACTTCAGCCCAGGAAGGCCTTGCCCCCTTAACAACCAGGCCATTTTTTCCCATACGGCACTGCGTCACTTTAACTGACAATTTGAGGTTGTGCGACGTTGTACCCAAACAAAATTGACGTCTTTTTTTCCCTGTCCATCTCTTAAGAGCCTTCAACCCTAATGTAAGCTGTGGGTTGGGTTTTGACAGGAGAAATGCAAACACTAATACCTTGATGGGATGGAGTCAGTATGGGGAAGTGGGTCATACCTAGGCAAACTGAATTTGCATGCAGACTGCCCCAGTCAATGCCTACATGGGACGATGAGCTTCCACGATTGAGGGAACTAAACTCCAATTAAAATGGAATTCCAGTAAAATTCTAAGGCTAAATCTACTCTCACCCCCATTCAGAATAGGTACAGTATGTATACCCATCTTTCCTTTTACAGGGTAGATAGAATAGTCTTAGAATGAGGGTGGGAATAGGTTTAGCCTTAGTTAGAATTTAACTGGAATTACATTTTAAATAAAGTGGCTGTGTGGGGACAGGATGAGGACTGCTGTGGCAGCATTTTTCAAAAAGGCATTTGGCATAATATGCACGTAACCTACTTGAAAATTTCTTTTTTAACCATAGTACCACTTTAAATTGCCCATAGACATTAGATAAGTAGGTGTGATTGGGCGGAGATCCAGTATTGGTGGGACAGTCCAAAATAAGTGTTCTTGTGTTAGCACAGTAGTTGTTAGCCGTAGTAGTCTTAGCTGTACCATTGTTGCTAAACCGGCTTCTCAACCTTTTGGATAAAGATCATGTGTAGCACCGTCCTTTTCAGTTTTCAGGGACAGAACACCGGTTCCCTTTCCAAGTTGGGGGCACTGGTTAGAAATTCCTGATGTAATAAAGTGCATTTGGTGGGATAGCTTTTTACTTCCCAAGTTGATTCTTACCTGGTTTACTAGGCTTGTCCTTGGTTAAAGGCAGGACTCTCTAATGCTTTTCTGGTCTGGCCTGAGGTGAGCCTGTGTTACTTGTAGCCCTGGAGTGGTAGTCAAGGAGTGCATGAAAAATTCACAGATGGGATGGGGGGCGTGGCGTCTGAGCTCGGAGATGGCCGCATAAGCCCTGAGCTCCGTCAGACCGCCGGGATAGTAAAGACAGCCAACGGAGCTAAAGCTCGCACGAAGCCGCAGAAAACACCCCACAACACCAGGGATAGTAGGGGGAATGCGGAGGAGACGAAAAGACCCAATCCCGAAGCTCGGGAAACTCTCCGGCTTCTTCTCCACAGCCGCGAGGCCCAGGAAAAATGGCGGAGGCTCCCTGCACCAGCTTAAGGCCGCAGCCGCGGCCTTTCCTAAACAAGGATCCGGGACTGGATCGCCTCCGCGGTCCAGTGAAGCCTCCTCTCCAGCCCTCTCTCCCACCACCAGGAGCCCGGCCAAGACCAGGCAGAGGACAACTTCCCCGCACACAGACACAGCGCAGCAGGAGATGGAGGTGAGTGGAGCGGGCGCCATCACTGCCGCGGGGCCCGCGCAGCCAACACACGCAGACCCCTTTGCTGACTTCACCACCACAGGGCAGCCGGTCTCCGACACAGTATTGAAGGACATGCTCATGTCCCTGAGGACCTCTATACAGCAGGACATTAACATAACAGTACAGCAATGCCAGCGGGATACTCAAAGGGCTCGAAGCCCTAACCCAGAAAAGCAGAGGAGGCGTAAGGGGGATGATAGGG
>BLSH010072506.1:424507-444009 GCA_018402905.1 Glandirana rugosa | reverse complement strand
CAGCCTTCCTTTACGTGAAGGCTGTGACCACTTCCCTTCCCCAGTTAGGCAAGTCCCCCTACAGTTAGAACACGCCCAGGGAACATAGTTAACCCTTAGAGCGCCCCCTGCAGGTTAACCCCTTCACTGCCAATGGCATTTACACAGTAATCAGTGCATTTTTATAGCACTGATCGCTGTATAAATGCCAATGGTCCCAAAAAAGTGTCAAAATGGTCCGACATGTCCGCTGAAATATCGCAGTACTGCAAAAAATCGCAGATCGCCGCCATTATTAGTAAAAAATAAAAAAAAATTAAAACCCCCAAAAATGAATTCTCATCATCCGTAAACGCGACCACTTTTGCGCAAACCAATCAATAAACGCCGATTGCGATTTTTTTATCGCAAATATGAGGAAGAATATAAATCGGCCAAAAACGGTGAAAAAAAAATGTTTTTTTATATTTTTTTTTGGATTTGTATTTTAGGAAAAAGTAAGAAATTTGGGTTTTTTTGCAAAATTGTTGCTCTTCTTTTGTTTATAGCGGCGATCAGAAATGATGCAGCGGTGATCAAATACCACCAAAAGAAAGCTCTATTTGTGGGAAAAAAAGGATGCAAATTTCGATTGGGTACAACGTCGCACGACCGCGCAATTGTCAGTTAAAGCGACGCAGCGCCGAATGCAAAAAGGGCTCCGGTCCTAAAGCTGGAAATCCTTCCGGTCCTTAAGTGGTTAAAGTTGTGTTTTTATCTTTCCCGTATGTGTTTTTTGCTTACAGCTTACATTAAATAAAATCATGTTATGGTCGCTGCTACCCAGTCGTTCTTTTATATGCATATTGGTAATAAGCTCTGCATGGTTTGAGATTACCAGATCCAGCAAAGCGTCATTCCTAGTTGGGGTCTCAATAAACTGGACCATGAAATTGTCCTGTAATAGGTTTATACATTTTTGCCCTTTAACTGTCCCAGCAGTACCATTACTCCAGTTAATTTCCGGGTAGTTAAAATCCCACATTATTATCACTTTCCCAGTCCTTGCAGCCTTTTCCATCTGTGCAAGGAGCTGAGTCTCCACCTCCTCTTTAACACTGGAAGGTCTATAACAGACTCAAATGATAACCTTTGTAGTATGCACCCCCATATACAGATCTACCCATAATGCTTCGGACTCATCACACTCAACTAGGTCCTCTTTCACACTTGCTTTGAGATCAGTTCTCACATAGAGATCAGGGCCACCTTAATGCATGGGCACCCCCGGGTACTGTCCAGGGGCCCCAGGTGCATGGGGGCCCCATGATAATTTTGCAAAAAATCCTACTTGCCAACCATTCTGGATTTGCTGGGACAGTCACGCTTTTTACTAAGCTGTTCCAGGATGGCAGCACCCAGGGCAGGGTTCCAGATCCTGTGCAGTGTCCTCCTGATACCAGTATTGAGCACTTCTGCTTCCCTCCTGTACTGTGCCCTTTGTGTTGATTAGTCTTTGATTCATGGCATGTTTTATTATTGTTTAAAATCAATTTTATTAAAAGTACTAATAAATATATGTTTATTTCTATCAACGATTTATACTTTAATTGTTGAGAGTAGGTGGGTAAATTGGGGCAGGCTGGTAAGGGCCCCAGAGTATTACTTTGCCCAGGGGCCCATGATGCTATTAAGACGGCCCTGATAGAGACAGATACCACCACCCCTACATTTTACCCTCTCTTTCCAAAAGAGAGCATAGCCAGGAATATTAATAGTCCAGTCATGTTAAGAATGAAGCCAAGATTCAGCAATACCAATTAAATCATAATTCTCCTTGTGCACCAGAGCTTCCAACTCACCCATTTTGCTTGGCAGACTTCTGGCATTGGTGAACAAACACTTTAATTCACTGTCACAATTTGCACCACATGTATGTTGTTTATTTCTTATTTTAGTACAAACAGTACCATTTCCAATGGTTGTTTGTAGCATGGGAACCTTCATATCATCTTCCATAGCCCTCCCCCATCTTTCCCCATTCCGCCCACCAACAGGGGCTGACCCCTGTCTGACCTGCCTGCCCCATTATAATTTAATTCACTCCCCGCTCAATCCTAGTTTAAATACTCTTCCAGCCTACCCATAAACCTCTACCCCAGAACAACAGACCCCCTTCCATTTAGGTGCAAACCATCTTTAGCATATAGGTTGCACCCCAATGAAAAGTCAACCCAGTGCTCTAAAAACCCAAATCCCTCCTCCTTACACCAGGTCTTTAGCCATGCATTCAAGGCTCCAATTTTCCCCTGCCGTCCCTGCGTTGTGCATGGCACAGGCACTATTTCAGGGAATATTGCCTTGAAGGCCCTTCCCTTCAACTTGCAACCTAATTCTTTAAATTGGTTCTTAAGGAGCCTTCACCTTCCACATATTCTGTTGTTGGTTCCAACATGGACCAAGAGAGTTTGGTCATGCCCCGCCCCTCCCAGTAATTTATCAACCCGGTCCACCACATGCTGAACCCTGGCACCAGGGAGACAGCAAACCAAAGGCGATCCTGGCGACAAATTATTCTATCAGTCCTTCTGATTATAGAATCCCCAATTACCACCAACTGTCTAAGCCTACCTGCACTACCCTTACCACCCCTATTAGATGGGCTGCTCTCCCGGCGGTTAGGGGTAGCAGTGACATCTAGAGCTGCCACCAAAGATTTTGCCTCCTCACATCTTCACTCAACTTGGCATATCTGTTAGGGTGCACAAACCCAGGGCTGGCCTTCCTTTTCTGTGAGCCCCTACTACTTCCTCTAATTGTATTAGCCAATCTGCCTACCTTAAAATCCTGACTTACCCCTCCCCCTCCCCATTAACCCTACTAGCCACCTTCAATCTTGCTAGCACACATTTTCCCAGTTACAACAGCACTAATAACAGGACATTTCAGTAGTTCCTTACAGGCTTGAAGATTCCTGTTATAATCTCCTGTTTTAAACTCTGGTTTTTAACTCCCCACTTAGTCAAGTTCCACTTGGTCAGAGTTCTAGCAAGCAAAAAGATGGCAAGCTCAAGGATGAGCAAGCTCAGAAATTAGTTCTACAGATAGTTTCATAGGACCTGTATCACCTGTGACCAATTAATTTCTCCCCTTAATTAGTAGTCTGAAGGAAGGAAGAAAATAAAAAAAAGGCTATTTAGAAAGAGCATAAAAGGTGTTTAAAAGCTGCAAGGAAAAACCCCCAAAACAAAAAAAACTGTTTCTACAAACAAAACTGTTTTCATTTCTAACTTTCACTGTTAGAAATGTTTTCAAAGAGAATTTTTTTTTAATGCGGCTTCAAATTTTACCATCACTGTGGTCAAAAACGAACGTCTAATTGACAGAGAAATTTGAAAATTTAACAAACATTCCTAAACTAAATTTTTTTTTTATGAAATTCTACTAGTGTTCTAGTAGAACTAAACGTTCTACCAACTTTACACACTAGAATTGATATTATTAGAAATGAATGTGATTATTGATATTATTAGAAATGATTTGAGTAGATGATCTACGCCTCATGGTTTACCCCTCATGCTGATAATCCGCAAAAATGCTTACAGCCCTCAGTGGGGCAGCAGTGGCTGCCAAAACACCATCTTAAAGCAGAACTTCACCCTACCCCCGTAATTCCCCCCTTGCCTACCTGATGTGATGTTCTGCACAGGAAGGATAATCACCCACACAGTGGATCCAGCATTGTACCGCTGCGATCCCCTTCTCTGTAGCAGGCACTCTGGTCCCGCACCGCCATCTTCTTCTGGGATGTCATCAGGAGGCACAGGCACAGCTCTTGATGATTCGCCGCTACGTCCACCCCCCTCTGCCTTGGTGAATGGATGCTCCCGACGCCTCCTGTGATATCCAAGTCATATATCCCGAGAGGCACTAGGGGGTGCTGATGTCATTCACTTGCGTAAATGCCAGTGGAGGGGTCAGGAAGAAATATATTTTGTTAAAAAGGTTCTTAAACCCAAGGAAGGTGAAAAAAAACTTGATAGCATGCAGCGGAGGGGGTGTGGGGGCAGGAGAGGAAAGGAGGAAACTTGTCAGGAAAGGTGAAGTTCCGCTTTAAGCTGGCCATACACTAGTAGGTTTTCAAATGAACATTTGTATGAAAAATCTAATATTAAATTTTAGAATGAATGGACTTTCCCAAACGAAAACCATATACACTGCCCGAAAATTGTGTATGGCCAACTTTCCACACTAGAATTAGTACAATTAGAAATGAAAGCATTCTCTGAGCTGGCCCTTGTGCAACCACATTTTTATTCCTCATTTTCCATTCACTAGAAATGTCGCTATTGGGGGCGTGACCAAGATGGCGACCAGGTCAGACGCATAGGCACGGAGCTCTGCTACCACGGGGGTGGAAAATATCCTTTATACCCATCCTGTTTGCCTAAAACCGACCTCCAGACATCGCTCTGATACCCTGCCTGATGCAGACACGCAAAAAGCTGAAGAAAGACCTGGGGAATAGTATTGGTTAAGTCAGGCTGCACGGCGACCCACGTGGTGAAACCTTCCAAGATTGCGCTGCTACTGGAGGACCCAGCTCCAGCTCTCCCGGCCCGGTCTAACTACGACTCCCTTATGCAGACATGGGCTGCCAAACGGCCCTTACTGACAAAATAGATTCCCTACAGATAGAAATGGGCCTTGTCCGCAAAAACATTGATAAGATCCGACACAGGGTGATGGAGGTGGAACGCCAGACTGGAGACGTGGAGGATACCGTGAGGGACCACACAGCCACCCTCCATACAGTCCAAGTGCACCTTAAACACCTGGAATCGTGGGCCGAAGATGCCGAGAACAGGAACCGGCGTAACAATCTTAGGATCCTGGGTCTGCTGGAGGGAGCGTAAGGCCTTGACACCCCGGCCTGCACCGAGCGTCTCCTGTGTGGCCTTTTTCCTCAGGCGGCCTTCTCTCCGCACTTCATGGTGGAACGCGCCCACAGAATGCGATTCATCCGGGGTGCTCCAGGGACACCTCGCATGTTCATCTTTCGGCTGATGAACTTCAGAGATCGTGACCTAATCCTCCGGGAGGCCCGTAAGTTGGAGAATATCCGCCATGAGTGTGCGAGGCTTATGTTTTTCCCTGACTTCTCCATGGACACACAGAGGCTCCGAAAATCATTCGACTCAGTCAAGCAGTCTCTCCTGGCAAAAAACATCAAGTATAGTATGCTGTTCCCGGATTGTTTACGGGTAATCGATGGAGAAACTGCCCGCTACTTCACCTCACCGGATGAAGCTGCCCAGTGGGTGAATACCTTGCCCTGCTAAATGGGAAAAGCTGGTTGTTTATTTTTTTATTTTTTGCTAACCCCTCTTCCTCTCCTGCATGGTTGCTCGGGCGTGTAATACTTGCTCTGCCCTGCCATTAAGGCTATTGATTTACTTTATATGCTGCAGGGGGGAGAGGGGATTCTCCAGCTGCTCAGGACTGCGCCATTACACCTCTCGTTGGCCCCCATGGGGGCTGAAACAGTCCTTTGGGGCATCCTGGTTTGATATATTAACAATGTGGCGGGGATGCCCACTCCTATTCACTTTGGGTTATAGGTGGACAAAACTGCTACGTTTATGGGGCCTCTGGATGTGTTTTGAGCCCCCTGTGATGTCTCTCCAAGCCCTGCCTATGATATTGCTGATCCAAAACCCTCTCTATGTTGGACTGTTGCCAAAATGAGAACTTCCGGCAATTATGTTTGGCGCTTGTCAGCCTCTATTATATGAACTTCCAGACACTTTCTGGGATGCTCAACAGTGGGAACTTGGATATTTTGGCGGGTGCCACGTCCGCACTCATATTGGCCATCTCTCGCCCCCTTCTCTCATGGCTGACCCGGGACTGGGGAAGAGCAAGGTTACAATCCAGGGGGGAAGTCCTGCTGTTTATACTTACCTTTTGTGGGTGCACGTTGGATCTGAACTGAATATGCAGGCTGCATGATGTACTGCATATGTTTAAGTATGTGCCCCGGCTTTGCCTGGTGAAGATGGTAACAAGTCCTAAATGTTCCACCCTGTTGGTGGCAACTCTGCTTTGTGCCTAGAACACTGTGTGCCTCAGTTTGTGTTTGCCTACTTGATTGTTTGTACATGTCCCTATGTGGCTTCTAGCCAGGTTTAGTTTGGGGATCCAAATACATTCAGGTTGGGTTGGATGTATAGGGTGGGAGGGAGTTGGGGATGCTCGAGAGCTGCAGATTGCTCTCTTAAACATTTCTGTTTGTTTTCAACTGTTCTTAGAAGGAATGTCTCATGTATGTGTTTTGTTGATTTCACACGTGTGGTTAAAGGAGGCCCTGGACCTTTAGCAGTGTAGGGCTCTCCCCTTTACCCCCTTGGGAGGTTCAGGTGCAGATCTCCAGGGAGGTCCTATGACTCTTAACATACCCTCATTGTGCCCCTTACTATAATATCTTGGAATGTCAGAGGGCTTGACTTTAAAATTAAGAGGGCCCTGGTATTCATTCATCTTAAAACTCATAGTCCGGATATCTGTATTCTGAAGGAAACACATTTGGTGGGGAGTAGAGTGCGCAGCTTAAAAAAACCTTGGGTTGGCAATTACTACCACTCTACGTATTCAACCCATGCCAGAGGGGTTAGTATTCTGGTCCAAAGTACCTTGCCCTTTGAACTTCTGGACCTGCACCTGGACCCTAAGGGTGAATTTGTACTGATCCATGCTGTTATTGATGGTCTCCCCATGGTCCTGGTGGGTCTGTATGTCCCCCCACCGGCCACGGTTGCACTCCTAACCAAGATGGCGCAGCTGATTTTCCGGTTGCTGCGGTTGTCTTGGCTGGGGATTTCAACATGGTTCCCTCTCTCTGTGTTGACAAATTGACCCCGGATGTGGCCTCAGACTCGCCGATTTCAAGATGGACTGCCACATTCGGGTTCACAGATGTCTGGAGATGGAAACACCCACAGGCCCGAAGTTACACATGTAATTCTGCCACCTATGCAGCCATGTCTCGTACAGATCTGTTTTATGTCAGTGGCCCCGTCCTGGACAGAGTTGGGGAGTCGACAATTCTTCCGAGGGGCATGTCGGACCATGCTCCGGTTCTCTTATGTTTACGAATGAGAAGGGCCCAGTGGGACTGTCTCTGGAGACTGTCAAGGTACTGGGTTTCAGATGAGAGGGTGGAACCGGTGATAGACTCTGCAATTTTGACTTTTTGGTCCTCTGACGCCCCTGGTGAAGCCATGGCTTCTTGCTGGGAATGCTTCAAGACACACATTCGCGGTCAGTAACAGTCCACTATTGGTATGGCCTGGGATAACTCAAGGGACGCGCTGGACTGGGCGGTGAATGGGGCTCAGAGATTGGAGGCCCAATACACAGAGACTACAGATGAGGGACATAGACTTGATCTATCTGTAGCGTTGAGGGAGGTCCAGCTTCTAAGAATATCAGCAGCCAAAAAACAATTACTTTTTAGATCACAAAGAAGCAGGATGAGCGAACCGGGAGTTTACTGGCGTGGCTCTCTAGGGAGCAGTCTGCCTCTGTACATGTGGCAAATATACGGGACGGGACAGGGAGGTTGGTGTCGGATCCTGGCGATATCAACACCTGTTTTGCTTCGTATTATGAGGAACTGTACTCCTCTAGGGTTGGAACTCCACTCTTTTTTGGGGTCTATTTGGTTCCCTGAGCTCTCCGCAGAGGCCCGTCGGGGACTTGACGCTCCATTTACCCTGAAATCCAAAACCCCATAGCCTCTATGCAGACAGGGAAAACCCCGGGGAAGGATGGTATCCTGGCAGAATTATTAAAAACTCATAGTGCCTCCCTGGCTGATAAGTTCAGGGAAGTGTTGCTGACCTCCTTGAAGGATTTTCAGCTGCCACCGTCGATGTCACAAGCAGTGATAGTGGTTATACCCAAGCCGGGGAAAGACCCTGAACTATGCTCTTCATATAGGCCCATATCCTTGTTAAATGTCGATGATAAAATACTCACCAAGGTACTGGCAATTAGACTTAACGAGGTCATACTCTCCTGAATCCATGGAGATCAGATGGGCTTCATGCCAGGCAAAGGCACAGATATCAACCTCAGGCGTCTTTTCACAGTGATCGAACCGGGTGGGTGGAGGGGGAGGCTCGGAGGTGATCACCTCGCTGGACGTGGAAAAAGCCTTTGACTTGGTGGAGTGGGAATATCTGTGGATGACCTTACGGAAATATGGATTCCGGCTAGTCTTTATCTCATGGCTACAACTCCTTTATGATGGGCCCACAGCCCGAGTCCACATGAATGGATGACTCTCGGCGGCCTTCCCACTTCATCAAGGTACAAGGCAAGGGTGCCCTCTCTCCCCGGACCCTATTGCTCTGGCCATTAAACCGTTGGCAATAATGCTTCGGGCCTCACCTGCGGTTGGGGGCATAGCGGTACCCCCCTTAGTGGAAAAGGTGTCAATGTACGCAGGCGACATGCTACTTTATCTAAAGGATGCCCATCAGTCCCTCCGCTCTGGTCTAGGGGTCATCGATGCCTTTGGCAAGTTTTCGGGAATCAGAGTTAACTGGGACAAATCGGTGTTATATCCCCTGACAGATACCCCGCCTCCTAACGATCTACCAACTCTCCTCCAGTGGGGGGACAAGTTTAAATATCTCAGTATTTATGTTCAACGGGATCTCTCAAGGTACCTGGAAGATAACGTTTACCCTATATTCCAGAGTTTTCTTCAAAAAAAGTATGATTAGGAAGAACTTACCCCTTACCCCGGTGGGCAGGGCTAATCTAGTTAAAGTGTCCTTTCTTCCCAAGTTTTTATATATTCATTTAGGCACACCCCAACCACTATTTCCAACTCCTTTTTCCGTAAATTGGATCAGGCAGTTACATAGTCAGCGAGGTCGAAAAAAGACACAAGTCCATCAAGTCCAACCTATGTGTGTGTTTTTATGTCAGTATTACATTGTATATCCCTCAATGTTGTGGTCCCTTAGGTGTGCATCTAATAGTTTTTGTTAATTATCTACACTCCCAGCAGAAACCACTGCTTGTGGAAGAGAATTCCACATCCTCACTGCCCTTATGGTAAAGAACCCTCTACGTAGTTTAAGGTTAAACCGCCTTTCTTCTATATTTAGTGAATGACCGCGTGTCTTTGTGTACTCCCTTGTGCTGAATAGTTTTCTACCTATTGTGGGGTCACCAGTACAGTATTTGTATATTGAAATCATATCCCCTCTCAAGCATATCTTCTCCAGAGAGAATACGTTCAAAGCTTGTAATCTTTCCTAATAACTAAGGTCCTCCAATCCCTTAATTAGCTTTATTGCCCTTCTCTGAACCCTTTCCAGTACCAGGACATCCTTTCTGAGAATTGGAGCCCAGAACTGGACGGCTGTCACAAACCTGGTGGTGGAGTCTGTCTTGTGCAGGGAACAACCGCTCTTGCGCACCCGATTCAAGTACCCCTGGTAGAGTAGACAGAGGTCCAAGAGTGCGGGATGGCACAAGGGCTGGATGGTCACTGATGATGTAGTGAGGTTCCAGAAGACATGCAGATAGAAGAGTGGTCGTACAAGCTGGGTCGGCAATGGGCAGGCAGGAAGGTACAAAAGGATCAGGCAGGCGGGTAGTCAAGTCCAAGCGAGGTTCGTTCAATGGGCAGGCAGCAGAGGTACAAAGGAGTAGACAATCGGATGGTCGTGGATAGCCGGGGTCGGTGCAGGTAGCAAAACAGCAGGTCAGGACAAGCCGGGTCAAACAGGAGGCAAACGAACACTGGAACAGATAGAGGGAAGCTGAGGCTCACAGGTCACGGAAGCTGTAGAACAAGCAGCACTTGTTGCTGGGACTTCCAGGTTTAAATAGCATAATTTGGCGCCGTTTCTGGCGCGTGCACCGCCGCGAAAACAGCCAGTTTTACTGGCAGACTTGTTCTTTTTCCTAACAACGGCATACTCCAGGTGCAGCCTCACCAGAGAATTGTATAGTGGGAGAATTATTGATCTATCCCTAGAGTTGATTCCTTTCTTGATGCATGCCAACACTTTGTTAGCTTTGCTTACAGAAGCTTGGCATTGCATGCCACTGCTGAGCCTGTTCTCTACTAGGACCCCTAGGTCTTTTTCCAACCTAGATTCTCCCAGAGGCTCTCCCTCTAGTGAGTAGTTTGCGTTCATATTCTTGGTAACCAAATGCATTATTTTACATTTTTCTATGTTGAACCTCATTTGCCACTTGTCTGCCCACCCCATTCATTTGTTCAGATCTTGTTGCAAGGTTTCCACATCCTGTGGAGAATTTATTGCCCTGCTTAGCTTGGTATCATCCGCAAATATTGAAATTGAGCTGTTTATCCCATCCTCCAGATCGTTTATGAATAAATTTAATAGGATTGGCCCCAGGACAGAACCTTGGGGAACCCCACTTTCTACACCAGACCATTCCGAGTATTCCCCATTTATCACCACCCTCTGGACTCGCCCCTGTAACCAGTTTTCAATCCAGGTACTCACCCTTTGATCCATGTTGAAAGACCTTATTTTGTATAGTAAACGTTTATGGGGAACTGTATCAAATGCTTTTGCAAAATCTAGATACACCACGTCTACAGGCCTTCCTTTATCTAGATGGTAGCTCACCTCCTCATAGAAGGTTGATTGGTTTGGCAAGAACGATTCTTCATGAAACCATGTTGATTACTGCTAATGATACCGTTCTCATTACAATAATCTTGTATATAATCCCTTATTATAAGAGCTTGCAAATTATTGATGTTAAGCTAACTGGTCTGTAGTTCCCAGGGATATGTCTTGGTCCTTTTTTATATATTGATGCTACATTGGCTTTCTTGGCTACAGTTGGTTCCTTTGTTTGGAGGGCGACTGTTCCCAGGGTAGTCAGGCACACACTGCAACTCCCTCCCTCCGAGGGGGGGTTTGGCCCCGCCTAATTTTAAAAAATATTATTGGCCGGCGGTCCTGGTTTCGGTGAGATGGCGGTTCACGCAGGACCAATCAAACCCTGGTGTGTTAAAAACTTTGTGTACAGAGGACCTAGGTCTAGCCCCACAGCCACCACCCCCATGAAAACCACAGCAATAGTGTGGAGACAGGTCTCATTATCCTTGACTGGCCCGGGAGGGTTTTCTTCTCACTCCCCGTTGTGGGGTAATCCGTTCCTGGGACACCTTCGAGGAATCCCAGACCCACAGGTGTGGGCAGGGTATGGGGTCAGGACCCTGCGAGATGTCATGCCTGCTGGTCAATTACTCACCTTTACGGAGATGGAAAACAAATATCAGTTTCCTTCCTGGATGTACTTCAGGTATTTGCAGTTGCAGCATGCTCTGAGAGCGCAGTTTCCTGATCCCATCCGCTTAGAATCCCATTCTGTGGAACAACACTTGACTGCACGGAACATTGACAGAACGCTCTCTTCCATATACCTCAGACTTGCGTGCGGGGATGGGAGAGGGGAGGTAGGATGTATCAGGCCTGGAAACGGGACATACCATCTTTAGCAGACGAAGACTAGACTGAATGCCTTCAACAGTATATTCCCCTTCTGATCTCTTCCAGAGGCAAATTTGTGCAGCTGAAATATTTGCATCGGGTGTACTACACGCCACAGAGGCTTTCAGTTATATATAATACTGGAGACAATGTGTGTCCGAGGTGCCAAAGGGAGGTGGGCAACTTCATCCACATGGTGTGACTTTGTCTGGTGCTCCAGGGATATTGGCAGGAGGTGGTCGCTGTCATTAGCAGGATTAGTGGAGTGGCCCTGACTCTAGACCCCCGGGTCCTACTACTTGGGCTTACTGATAATATACCTACAAATACTCATGTTAAATTGTTCATTTTTTATGCTGCATACTATGCAAGAAAAATTATACTGATTAACTGGAAGAGGGCGGATCCTCCCACGGTAGCGGCATGGAGAGCTTTGATAAATGACACCTTGCCGCTAAACAAGTTAACATACATGGGCCGTAACTGTCCCAAAAAGTTCCAAAAAACCTGGTCGGCATGGGTGAATGCCCAACATTTAACATTGTAACTACTTGTAAAATGCATTTTTGGTGCTCCTCCGCCCCTCCTCTCTCCCCGGGTCCTCTCGGCTCCTCCCTTGGACCCCTCCCTCCCTTACTTATCCTACTCTTTCTGCCCTCTCCTTTCACCCCTATTCCTGCTCTTTCTCCTTTCCTCCTCTCTCCATTTTCCCCCTCCCCTTACCAGATTTCCCCCTGGCACTATCTCCTAGGGTAAGATATTTCTCGATGCCCCCTTGAGAAAACGTAGGCTAGGCCGAGCCCTCAGATATGATGTTTACTCAAATCAGAACGTAGTGCATCTCTGCCTTGACATGTATTACTTCACGAGTGTGCAATAGATATACATGTGTGATGTTACCCTGGAAGGATATATTCTCTATTGACTGTACCTGATGTCATTCACATGTAAACTACTGTTTATTTAACTCAATAAACATTCCTTCTGTTAAAAAAAAAAAAAAAAAAGAAAGAAATGTCGCTATAGCGTGTCCTAAAAGCTCAGAACTGATATTATTCCTATGAAATGCTAAATGCGTATAGTAGCTATCAAATATTCCTGATCTTACTGTATCTATTTTGTAGATGGATTTTGCTATTTCATATAGAATTTGACCACCAATAATGTACAATATGCTAAGCATCAGGGCCGATCCTAGGGTCACAGACGCCTGGGTGCAGAAATATTTCTGGCGCCCCCACATGGGCGTGGTCATCTTAATAACTCCCCCCTTTGCAAACATTTCTATGGCAGTCACATAAACACAGAAATGCTCCCCTAAGTCTGAGTCTTTGTTACCATAATATCCTCCCACGATCTCATAACAATAAACAAAATACAGGAAGAGAAGCAGAGTACTCTAATGGGACCTGGAGCGGGTACACAGAGAGGGCTTCTGTTAGAGAGTCTGTTAGAAAGAGCCCCTAAACATACTGCAGATATGATACAAGAGATGGTCAGAGACTGCAGACATAGTACAAGAGATGGTCAGAGACTGCAGACATGATGCAAGAGATGGTCAGAGACTGCAGACATGATACAAGAGATGGTCAGACTGCAGACATGATACAAGAGATGGTCAGAGACTGCAGACATAGTACAGAAGATGGTCAGAGACTGCAGAAATGATACAGCTGATGGTCAGAGACTGCAGAAATGATACAGGAGATGGTCAAAGACTGCAGACATGAAACAGGAGATGGTCAGAGACTGCAGACATGATACAGGAGATGGTCAGAGACTGCAGACATAGTACAGGAGATGATCAGAGACTGCAGACAAACTACAGGAGATGGACAGAGACTGCAGACATGATTTAGCAGATGGTCAGAGACTGCAGACATGATACAGGAGATGGCCAGAGACTGCAGACATAGTACAGGAGATGGTCAGAGATTGCAGACATACTACAGGAGATGGTCAGAGACTGCAGACATACTACAGGAGATGGTCAGAGACTGCAGACATAGTACAAGAGATGGACAGAGACTGCAGAGATGATACAGGAGATGGTCAAAGACTGCAGACATACTACAGTAGATGAATGCATCAATGCAGCCTACCAGTGCCCATAAATGCAACCTGTTCAGTGCCCATCAGCTCAGCCAGTTCAAAGACCATAAATGCAGCCTCACCAGTGCCAATCAGCTCAGCTTCACCAGTGCCCATCAATGCAGCCTCATCAGTGCCGTCTCACCAGTGTCCATCAATGTAGCCTGATCAGTGCCCACCAGTGCCACCTCACCAGTGCATACCAGTGCCACCTTACCAGTGTATACCAGTGCCACCTCACCAGTGCATACCAGTGCCACCTTACCAGTGTATACCAGTGCCACCTCACCAGTGCATACCAGTGCCACCTTACCAGTGCATACCAGTGCCACCGCACCAGTGCATACCAGTGCCACCTCACCAGTGCATACCAGTGCCACCTTAACAGTGTTTACCAGTGCCACCTCACCAGTGCATACCAGTGCCACCTCACCAGTGCCACCTCACCAGTGCAGTCTATCAGTGCCAGCTAATGAGTACCCATAAGTGAAAAATGTTATATCAGAAACTCACCTCCTCATTGTGGCCATTACACTCTGCCTATTAATTTTGAAGGCAATCCCGCCCCTCCTCTGGACTACATCTCCCATAATTCTTTGCAGTACAAGAGGGGGGGAGGAACACTTTGCTCGGTTTCCCTCCCCTAACCTCTGTACTGCAGGGAGAGTGAAGGAGGGAGGAGGGAACAGACATAGGAGGAGAGGGGAGGGGGCGGGATGCTGGGAGAAGGCAGAAAAGAGTCCAGAGCGATCTTCTTTATTATGACAGATGTAGAGCCAGGCAGCTTCCCGGAGGGCGGCGGCTGCTAGATGAGAAGAGCCTGCTCTGTCCAGTGTATGACACTCAGAGGGGGAGCTGCTTCAGCCTGTGTGCAGCTTTGTAGCATCGCCGCAGCTCCCCCTCTGAGTTTCATACACTGGACAGAGCGGCTCTTCTCATCTAGCAGCCGCCGCCCTCCGGGAAGCTGCCTGGCTGTGATCAGCCTTGAAAAAGTGGAGAGGAGTGAAGGGACAACTTTTACAGTTCAGCGCCCCCTCCCTGCGGCGCCTGGGTGCAGTGCAACCCGCGCACCCGCCCAGGATCGGCCCTGCTAAGCATAGTATACTCCATTCCCTATAATGAAGAGAAATTAAAGGAGCTTCATTTTTCATTTTATTTTTAATTTTTTTTTTCTGTTCTTGTCACATTTTGCCATTTTTGTGACCAGTCTGCCTGCTTCTCCCTGTGATAAAATACTTTGCTTTGACAGTTTGCATAAATTAAAGAAGGGTTAGAACCATTGACAATTTTTTTATTTATGTCTGGGTCCCCATTTGAGAGATTTCATCAGCCAATAAAAAAAAAAAAAGAAGAAAAAAAACTTTTCTAATTGATTGACGAAGGCCAACCTCCATTTGGAATTTATTGCTGTTCATGTACCCGTGACAGATTACACTTCATTTCCTATTCAGATGATGGGTGTCAGATAGAACAGGGAGAGAATATAAATATATGGGGTATTCATATCCAACAGAAAATCTATCATTTCCCCGCACTATCTGAAATGCTTTGTTGTGTTTTGTTTGCAGACACTACCATGGGTTTGGGACAAATCTTGTGAGTTTGAGATTTTTGTGCAAATTTGCCACAATAATTTTTTTAAAAAACCATAATGCACTGCATGACCTATGAAAAGGGGAAGGGGGTGGGGGGGGGGGGGGTTGTGAGCAGATCAACCAAAGTCTCATTAACCACTTCAGCCCCGGAAGGTTTTACTCCCTTCATCATCATGCCATTTTTTGTGATACGGCACTGCGTTACTTTAACTGACAATTGCGCGGTCATGCGATGCTGTGCACAAATAAAATTGATGTCCTTTTTTTCCCCACAAATAGAGCTTTCTTTTGGTGGTATTTGATCACCTCTGCAGTTTTTATTTCTTGTGTTATAAGCGAAAAAAGACAGACAATTTTGAAAAAAAACTCAATATTTTTTACTTTCTGCTACAGTAAAACCTTAAAATGCGAGCATAATTAGTTCCGGAAACATGCTTGTAATCCAAAGCACTTGTATATCAAAACAAATTTCCCCATAAGAAATAATGGAAACTCAGATGATTCGTTCCACAACCATTTATTCATAAATCAGTTTATAGTCCATATAAGAATATGATAGCAATGTGATAGGTTGTGTAGCCATAAAATGTCCATCCACAAATGGCCGCCTCCACAAGGGGATTAGAAGCAAAAGCCAGCAGGAGCTACAGAGTATAAAAGAGAAGAGAGGCGCCTCCAAGTGTAGCAATATGGTTACATTTAATGAAAGTACAACTTTTAGCAACTCACATGGTTGATGAATAAAAGAGGCACGTCTAAGTATGCAGGCATCCGGGGTAAAGCTGTCCCCATAGACCATCCTCCGCACTGCCAGCTCTCACCGCTGTCAGTCTGCAATCGTGACCGAGAAGACTACTCTGCAGTAGAGCAATCTGAAAGCGAGGTTTAAAGCACTTGTGGAGCGCAGCGTGGAAGGGATGACGTTGATGGTGGTGCGGAGGACGGTCTATGTGGACAGCTTTACCCCGGATGCCTGCATACTTAAATGTGTCTGTTTTAATCATCAACCATGTGAGTTGCTAAATGTTGTACCTTCATTAAATGTAACCATATTGCTACACTTAAAGGCGCCTCTCTTCTCTTTTATACTTAGTTGTGACGTGACGCTACTTGTATATCAAGACATCGCTTGTATATCAAGTGAAAATGTATTTAATCATTTCACTGTCTTGCAAAACGCTTTCAATCCAAGTTACTCTCAAACCAAGGTTTTAATGTATAAAACATACACAATAAACAAATGTAAAAAAAAAAAAAAAATTTCTTCATCAATTTAGGCCAATATGTTTTCTGCTACATATTTTTGGTAAAAAAAATCCCAATAAGTGTATATTGATTGGTTTGCGCAAATGTTAAAGCGTCTCCAAACAATGGGATATTTTTATGGAATTTTTATTTATTTATTTTTTTTACTAGTAATGGTGGCGATCAGCAATTTTTAGCGGGACTGTGACATTGCGGAGGACAAATCGGACACCTAACTGACACTTTTGACACTTTTTTTGGGGACCAGAGACGCTAATACAGTGATCAGTGCTAAAAATATGCACTTTTGTGAATTATTGTTTATGATCTAGATTCATATAACACATTGGTGGGGCGACGGCCTCTTTTTGCCTTATATGGGTTTACTTTAGCCAACTTGGGATGTGATCGGGTCCATGGCGCAGGAGTGTGATAGTGGATGTGTGTTGGTGTGAATGTTAATGCATGGATGAAGTTTGGTTTTTTCCTTTGGACACTGGGAAAATGTTAAAATCCTGTTTCTATGTTGCTCTCTCAGGAAAAGCCTGTGGAATCTCCACAAGTCTACTGGTTTACTCACTATATCTACAATAGATATAATGTGTGAGCAATTTACTGTAACCCTCTAATGTAAACCATGTGTCAATGCTGTTTATATTTCTGTTTTATGGTATTTCAAAAATCTAAGTAAACACCTTTAAAAAAAAAAGCACTGTTACTGTACTAATGACACTGGTAGGGAAGAGGTTAACAACAGGGGAGGTCAAAGGGTTAAATGTGTCCCTAGGAGGTGCTTTCTAACGGTGTGGGAGATGGTTAGACTGGGAAAAGAAAGACATCCATGTTTCTGTTTAGCAGAAACACAAGATTTCTCCCTTTTCTGGCGATCTGCCTAGTTTACAGATTGCTGTTCTGCCTCTTCCAGGGAACAATCGATCGCAGGTGGCCGGCGGACATCAGGTCAATCATTGGCCAATCAGCAGGCGATCACGCACACCCCCCCGTGGCAACAGCAGGAAATGATGCCTTGCCACAGTAAATGTTCGGAAGGCAGTCCAGAATGGGTTAAATTGAAAGCTGCTGTACAGAAAGGACAGGGAAAGCTGACAAACTGCATAAGGAGAAATTAGAATCAGGAAACTGTACGCTAATTCTTATTTCTGGTTCTTTGGGCAATCAAACCCTTTGCTGCTTTTATTTTTGCTGTTATTATTGAGGGCTTTTTTTTGTCTTTAATTGTGCTTTGTTGATTTGATTTTGCTTGCAAGGCTTCCCTTAAAAAAAAAAACAGGCTTTTGTTTCAGGGGGTTGTATTTTGGCATTTTCATTTACTTTGGGAGTATATAGTTTTATCTAATGTTTACTATAGCCAGTCCTGAATGGAAGAGGATTATTATCTCTAGCACCACCTCCCAGTTTTTAAATATACAGAGTGAAGAGAATAGGGACTTTAAATGTGCTGATTAATACACAAATAATGTTAACATTTAGCCATTTTTATTTCATATTCAATTAAAAATATTCATTAATATCATAAATCTCATGGGTTCTGATGAACAAACAGTTTTTATATTCCATGTTACAGTAGATGCGTCAATCTCAACATGTTTCGTTAAATGTTTTTTTGCTTCTTCAGGAGTTTATGCATCAATCTGAACTGTATGACAAACTATCTGTTAGATCATGAAAAATGATGAAAGAGATATTGTCAATGTTTGTAACAACAACTGGAGCCCGATGACCAGGGCCGCTGAATAGGTGGCCACGGGGAGGACAAAATGTCCAAGAATGGAACCACTGATCTGATATATTGCTCAGGAGCACCTTCAGCCCTTGCTTAGTGGCTGAAATATCCAAATAGATTATATTTGAATGCAGACAGGGTCTTGTGATGTTGGTCTTAATCTCCCTCATAGCTCCAACCATCAACCATCATGTTTCATGATCTAACAGATAGTTCGTCATACAGTTCAGATTCATGCATAAACTCCTAAAGAAGCCGAAAACCATTTGGCGAAAAATGTCCAGATTGACTTATGTACTGTAAGATGGAATGTGTAAACTACGTTTGTTGATCAGAAAAAGTCCCTATTCTCTTCACTATGTATATCTTATCTAACGTTGATAGGGTCTTTATCTTAGGTTAAAATTATTTTTTGTGGGCTTTCAGAGGGGTTTATTTTGGGTTTTTCATTTATGTTTGGGGGGAAGGGGGTATTTTGTTATTTATTGTATGCTGAAAGGTCTTTTTTAGGGAAAACTGATTCAAAAGTGGATTTTTGCCATTTATTTATTTTTTATTTGGGGTGCTCAAAGCTCAGGATTAACTTATGATTAACCATCTATTTTTTTAGGTGCCTTTGGTTTGCAGAATGCTGCCACATCATTTCAGAGGTAAAAAAAAGTGCAAGAACAGTGTGCCCCTAAACTGCCTCACATTATATCACTCACATTCACAGCACCTCCCCTGTCCCCAGAGATAAAATAAAAGTTAGGCATACTCTAGTTAGGTCTATTATCCCTGCCTAAGACTGCCCTGCTGCTGGCCAGTTTTATACTACTGTATCCGCTGCAGTATCTTAATTCTTTTAGTAAAACCCTGTTAGACTGTATTACTTGTCTCTAGTAAATTTGGGCTTAGCATTGCTATTTAAAAATGTCCTGTTGCTTGCCAATTTGACACTGTTTAATCATCTACAGTCTTAATTCTAATGATCATTTAATAGAAATTTGCCAGCAGCAAGACAGTTTTGCAGCAGCAAGAACAGGAACAAGCAATTACTGGCCAATTTCTATCTGCCAGTCAAAACAGGCACATGTTGAAAAAGCATGTGTCGCTGCTAAAACTAACTGCAAAAAAGCAGCTTAAAACAAAAATGGGTCAGGCTGGGGTGCTGCTGCTGCATGTAAGTCAAGCTAAAATAAAATTTAAAAAAAATGTGAGGGGAGTACTCACTTTTGTGAGCTACTGTATATATGTATGTATGTATATATATATATATATATATACTGTATATATTATGTATATATGTCATCGAGTGTTTTCACTCATGAG
>BLSH010072506.1:392366-408125 GCA_018402905.1 Glandirana rugosa | reverse complement strand
TACCGCTATCTCCTCCTCACACACGATCGGTGTGTGAAGGGGAGAACCCGGTAACAGCTCGTTACCGCGGATTCCCGTCATTTTGTGACCGGCTGTGATTGGACACAGCCGGTCACGTGGTAAAGAGCCAATACTATTGGCTCTTTACCGTGATCGGGGTTGGGCTTTGTCCGAGGGACAAGCCCGCGCCCCGATCGCCGCGATGCGCGCCCCCGGGGGCGCGCGAGCGGCGTGCACGCCGCTCAATGTCCACTGTTGTTAGTGACCGGCTGTGATAGGACACAGCCGGTCACGCGGTAAAGAGCCAATTTTATTGGCTCTTTACCCCGATCACGGAAGGCCGGGGTCCCGAGGGACACGGCCGGTCCCCGATCGCCGCGATGCGGGCCCCTGAGGGCCCGCAAAGTGGCGAAAACAAGTGGACATCATATGACGTCCACTTAGGATGGGGAGTGCACCTTGCCGACGTATATTTACTATACGCCGGTAAGGAAGTGGTTAAAAATCCCCATAGGCGACACTTTAAACATTTCTACAAGTTACCAGTTTAGAGTTACAGAGGAGGTATAGTGCTAGAATTATTTCTCTCACTCTAATGTTCATGGTAATACCTCACATGTGTGGTTTGAACGCCGTTTACATATGCGGGCTTGAGTTACGTATGCGCACGCTTCTGCAAGCGAGCTCGCGGGGACAGGAGCGCTTTAATTTTTATTTTTTTATTTTTACACTGTCTCTTTAAATAAAAATAGTTTGATCATTTTTATTCCTTTTACGAGGAATGTAAACATCCCTTGTAATAGGAATAGTGCATGGCAGCTACTCTTTATGGAGAGATATGGGGTCAATAAGACCCCACATCTCACCTCCAGGCTGGAAAAACCGAGATAAAAAAAAAAAAACAATCTCGGTCTCTCCAGCCACATCCATGGCTTTGTTTACTAAAGCTGGCCCGGACGTGACATCATAACGTTGCGCCCTGGCCTCCGAGGGTCCTAGAGATGACTGGTAACCAGGTGGTCACCAGTAATCTCCCTGACAAACTTCCGCCGGTGACGGATTCCTTCTCCGGGCCATCGATGGCAGCTTCAACTCTTCTGGGAAGGCTGTCCACAAGGTTTAGGAGTGTCTATGGGAATGTTTGACCATTCTTCCAGAAGCACATTGAGGTCAGGCACTGATGTTGGATGAGAAGGCCTGGCTCGCAGTCTCTGCTCTAATTCATTCCAAGGTATTCAATCGTTTTGAGGGTAGGTCAGTCAAGTTCCTCCACCCCAAATTCACTCATCCATGTCTTTATGGACCTTGCTTTGTGCACTGGTCCAAATCATTTGGTGGAGGGGGGATTATGGTGTGGGGTTCGGCTTGGTCCCTTCGTTCCAGTGAAGGGAACTCTTCAGGCATCAGCATAACAAGACATTTGGGACAATGCCATGCTCCCAACTTTGTGGGAAGAGTTTGGGGATGGCCCCTTCCTGTTCCAACATGACTGCACACCAGTGCACAAAGCAAGGTCCATAAAGACATGGATGAGCGAGTTTGGGGTGGAGGAACTTGACTGGCCTGCACAGAGTCCTGACTTCAACCTGACAGAACACCTTTGGGATGAATTAGAGCGAAGACTGTGAGCCAGGCCTTCTCGTCCACATCAGTGCCTGACCTCACAAATGCGCTTCTGGAAGAATGGTCAAGCATTCCCATAGACACTCCTAAACCTTGTGGACAGCCTTCCCAGAAAGAGTTGAAGCTGTTATAACTGCAAAGGGTGGGCCAACTGAATATTCAACCCTACAGACTAAGACTGAGATGCCATTAAAGTGCATGTGCGTGTAAAGGCAGGCGTCTCAATACTTTTGACAATACAGTGTATCAAAGCTATAAGGTTTATTCAATATTGTAAAGGAGTATGTGATCTATAGCGACCAATCAGACTTCATGTAGCAAAATCCAAATTGAATTGGTTACATTTGGTTAGTTTATTAATATCAGCATTGCTCTTTGCGTGGATTTACTGAATAAGCCTGATCTGTGAGATGCAGACCTAACACTTCAACTCAGAGTCAAGGCTAAAACTTTAACACGGTTAAGGAAATTGCTGCATGCATGTTAAGTAAGGTTTGCTTTCACTCACCAAGTCAAATTTTTAACACTCCAGTGCTCGCCCCTAGTAACCCTGCAATGATTAATGTGGCACACAGAGGCTATGACATTATTAGGTCACATTGAATTAATAGTAATAGAATTCTAATTACTGCAGTTTGTCACCCTGGGATGGGAAGACAGTGTTAAGAACCTTACAAAGAGTTGTTGAAATAGAAAAATAAAATTATATTAAAAGTTTGGACATCAGGGTGAAGTTTGCTCAGCGCTGACTTTAATTCCCTTGGTTCAGGTTCATTGCAGATTGGCAGTATCCATATTGCTGAAGCGGTAGCAGTCCAGAGCGCTACACACAGGCTATAGTAGAGTAAATCTTCATATTCCAGTATCAGAAGTTTCTGCTTGCGTTCAAACATGAGGCATGTGACATGGCACTGCACGGGCTAACGCGTGACCTCTGCCTGTAGTCCAAGAGCTGACACTTCTGGTGAAGAAACTACATATCCCATAGTTCCTGGGTGTCTCAGTCTAGTGCTCTGGAGGTGCGAGCTACGTGGTAATTAGATCTGACACAGACACAAGCAGAGAGAGCAATTAACAGACAGATCACAATGCAGGGTTTCATATCATTTGCACCCCAACATTTGTGATGCAACACAGAGGAAATTAAATCATGCAGTTAGTAAACAGGGCAACTTAGCTGCAGCAATACATGGACATAAGGGTTTTCATGGTTCTCTTATTCAGGCATACAGCGCCATGAAAAAATTGTTCATACCCCTTAAAATTTTCCATATTTTGTCATGTTACAACCAAAAACGGAAATGTATTTTATCAGGATTTTATGCGATAGATCAACACAAAGTGGAGACTGTGAAAACGGGGCCTCACGATCCTTCTGACTTTTTGGGTTTCAAGCAGGCTTAAATTCAGCGAGTTGCCGCGTTCATAACATTATTGCGAAGTGGAAGGAAAATGATAAATATTTTTTTCCAAATTTTTTATAAATAAATATCTGAAAAGTGTGGGGTACATTTGTATTCAGCCCCCTTTACTCTGATACCCCTAACTAAAATCTAATGGAATCAATTGCCTTCAGAAGTCACCTAATAAGTAAATAGAGTCCACCTGTGTACAATTTAATCTCAGTATAAATACAGCTGTACTGTGAAGCCCTCAAAGGTCTGTTAGAGAACCTTAGTGAACAAACAGCATCATGAAGGCCAAGGAACACAACAAACAGGTCTAGGATAATGTTGTGAAGAAGTTGAAAGTTCAATCCATCATTCAGAAATGGAAAGAGTATGGCACACCTGCAAAGCTACCAAGACATGGCCGCCCACCTAAACTGACAGGCCGGGCAAGGAAAGCATTAATCAGAAAAGCAGCCAAGAGGCCCATGGTAATTCTGGAGGAGCTGCAGAGATCCTCAGCTCAGGTGGGAGACTCTGTCCATAGGACAACTATTAGTCGTGCGCTCCACAAATCTGCCCTTTATGGAAGAGTGGCAAGAAGAAAGCCATTGTTCAAAGAAATCAATAAGAAGTCCTGTTTGCAGTTTGAGAGAGCCATGTGAGGGACACGGCAAACATGTGGAAGAAGGTGCTCTGGTCAGATGAGACCAAAATTAAACTTTTTGGCCTAAAAGCAAAACGATATGTGTGGCGGAAAACTAACACTGCACATCTCCCTGAACACACCATCCCCACTGTGAAACATGGTGGTGGCAGTATCATGTTGGGGGGATGCTTTCCATTTAGCAGGGACAGGGAAGTTGGTCAGAGTTGATGGGAAGATGGATGGAGCCAAATACAGGGCAATCTTAGAAGAAAACCTATTAGAGTCTGATAAAGACTTGAGACCGGGGCGGAGGTTCACCTTCCAGCATGACAACAACCCGAAACATGCAGCCAGAGCTACAATGGAACTGTTAAGATCAAAGCATATTCATGTGTTAGAATGGCCCAGTCAAAGTCCAGACCTAAATCCAATTGAGAATCTGTGGCAAGACTTGAAAATTGCTGATCAGACGCTCTCCGTCCAATCTGACAGAGCCTGAGCTATTTTGCAAAGAAGAATGGGCAAAAATGTCCTCTCTAGATGTGCAAAGCTGGTAGAGACTTCCCCAAAAAGACTTGCAGCTGTAATTGCAGAGAAAGGCAGTTCTACAAAGTATTGAATCGGGGGGCTGAATACAAATGCACACCACACTTTTCACACATTTATTTGTAAAAAAAATTGAAAATAATTTAACATTTTCCTTCCACTTCACAATTATTTTTTTTAAATTGTATTTCATTTTCAAAAAGAATACCAATTTCCACAAAGAAACGCAGTTTGCAAAATGTCAAAGCATAATAAAAAACCCCCCAGAAAAATCCAATGTGCAAAGCTGGTAGAGACTTCCCCAAAAAGACTTGCAGCTGTAATTGCAGCAAAAGGTGGTTCTACAAAGTACTGACTCGGGCAGCTGAATACAAATGCCCTGCACACTTCTCACATATTTATTTGTAAAAATGTTAAAAACCATTTATCATTTTCCTTCCACTTCACAATTATGTGCCACTTTGTGTTGGTCTACCACATAAAATCCCAATAAAATACATTTATGTTTTTGGTTATAACATGACAAAATGTGGAAAATTTCAAGGGGTATGAATACTTTTTCAAGGCACTGTACATAGGAACATTAGCACCAAATGGAAGTTAGCTGGATGTGGTCCAGCTGGTGTTAGTTTAATTTTAAGTGAGAATACTCTTGCCTGTATTTGATTTGTTTCACACTGAGTTCAACAGAACCTTTTGTGCAATGCCAACTAAACATTATTTCCTCTACATTAAATATTAATCTGTAAAAACCTGTAATATACATCTGTAAAAAAGCTTTCAGGCTTTCCTATACAGGATTATGCTAAGATAACTCTCAAATTGCTTGAACCAAATCATACACAGTATACCTGAACACAAATATTATATCCAGTTGTACCATCTTTTATCCTAGGGCCAATTCAAACTTGTGGGCACCTCACATGGTACAGCAAATCGTTGGTGTCAGTGGGAGGAATAGTGACCCATTATTGGTATTAGTGGGAGGAATAGTGCCCCATTGTTGGTATTAGTGGGAGGAATAGTGTCCCATCATTGGTATTAGTGGGAGGAATAGTGCCCCACCATTGGTATTAGTGGGAGGAATAGTGCCCCATTGTTGGTATTAGTGGGAGGAATAGTACCCCATCATTGATATTAGTGGGAGGAATAGTGCCCCATCATTGGTATTAGTGGGAGGAATAGTGCCCATCATTAGTATTAGTGGGACGAATAGTGCCCCATTGTTGGTATTAGTGGAAGGAATAGTGCCTCATTATAGGTATTAGTAGGAGGAATAATGCCCCAACATTGGTATTAGTGGGACGAATAGTGCCCCACCATTGGTATCAGTGGGAGGAATAGTGCCCCATCATTGGTATTAGTGGGACGAATAGTGCCCCACCATTGGTATTAGTGGGAGAAATAGTGCCCCATCATTGGTATTAGTGGGAGGAATAGTGCCCCACCATTGGTATTAGTGGGAGGAATAGTGCCCCATTGTTGGTATTAGTGGGAGGAATAGTACCCCATCATTGATGTTAGTGGGAGGAATAGTGCCTCATTATAGGTATTAGTAGGAGGAATAATGCCCATCATTGGTATTAGTGGGACGAATAGTGCCCCACCATTGGTATTAGTGGGAGGAATAGTACCACATCATTAATATTCGTGGGAGGAATAGAACCCCATTATTGGTATTAGTGGGAGGAATAGTGCCCCATCATTGGTATTAGCGGGAGGAATAGAGCCCCATTATTGGTATTAGTAGGAGGAATAGTGCCTCATCGTTGCTGTCAGTGGATGGAATAGTGCCCATTGTTGGTGTCAGCCGGAGGAATAGTGCACCATCATTGGTATAAGTGGGAGGAATAATGCACCATCATTCGTATCAGTGGGAGGAATAGTGCACCATCATTCGTATCATTGGGAGGAATAGTGCACCATCATTCGTATCAGTGGGAGGAATAGTGCCACATCATTGGTATTAGTGGGAGGAATAGTGCCCCATCATTCGTATCAGTGGGAGGAATTGTGCACCATCATTCGTATCAGTGGGAGGAATTGTGCCCCATCATTGGTATCAGTGGGAGGAATAGTGTCCCACTGTTGCTGTCAGTGGGAGGAATAGTGCCCCATCATTGATATTAGTGGGAGGAATAATGCCCCATCGTTATTGTTACTGGCAGAAATTATTCCCCACTGTTGGTGTCAGTGGAAGGAACAATGTCTCATATCATTGGGAGGAATAGTGCAACAAGGACCAAATAAAGGCTTGCAAAGTGCTCAATTTTGGAGACCCCTGGGGTAGAACATCAACCTGCCCAAAAAGTGATGTTACCCTTTAGATGCCTTTTTTTTTTTTGCTGCTGTGATCTGACTTCCTGTTAGAGGGTGGCTACATTTGTTCTCCATTGTCCCACTGTATGTAAGAACACCTGAGATGGACTATGGGATGTATAGTGTACATAGAGCAGCGCACATGATTGAAACTAATGTGTCTTGGTCATTCCAAACAAATGGAACTGAGATGAGAAAAGGAAATGTTTGGAGATCACAGAAGACCTTACAAGGAGGCAAAAATAAAACAAAGTAAGAAAAAAAATTATGAAAAATAGATTACAGGGGTATAGTAGTGGATGTGTATGGATTATTTTTTGGAGAATAAGAATATCATTTAGTGTCACTTTAAGTAAAAGTTGTACAGTGATGGGACCAGTTATGTTTTATACTTAGGTAAAAAAAATGCATGCCATGACTTATAAAGTGGCTTTGCTGCTTGATTTGCACAGCAATTCTCTGTTTCACAGTAACAATTTGGTTATAAAAATGACATTTAAAGTTCAGATAATAAGAACAATAATGAGAATTTGTGGAGAGGCAGAAAATAATGATGGTGATGTTAAAAACTTTCCCGAGCAGAAAATATAACCTTGATATATCTAAAAACAGGCAATTTGTCCGCTTCTTTCCTCCTAAATCACATTTATGGTAAATATGCTCAGGAACAACACCGAGAGACAATCACTTCAATTCCACTCCTATTTTATTCTTTCGGATATAAGTGGGGGATTAGCATAGATACTTGTAACTGTAGAGCTTTCTAGAAGGCATCTATCTTTCTGTTTACAAGCTGTTTATTTCTGCTTTGCAAATGTTATTATCTTTAAATGTGGATAATTCTAAATGATCTCAGCAAGCACTGTTTGCATCCAAGTCTACTACTAGAGAGCGTGACTAGAATTTTGTTCCGCTAGTGATTCGCCAGAGTGGAGTGTCATACTGAATTCCCTTTGGTAAAAATGGAAATTGAAGCTCTACACCACTGCTAAGAGGTCCAGATAAAACTTTATTCCAGTAAATGTTAGAAGGACAATCCAAAAAGCAGCCAATCCTTTTTTGGGGTCCTAAAGCGACCCCTTCAGCAAGGCTGGAAAAACATAACAAGATCTCCATAGCAGTGGCGGCTCGTGGTGGTTTGTTTGGGGGGGGGGCGGCAAACAACCTCCCCCCTGCGGCGCCTTAAACCCCCCTACGCTGTCTGCCGGTTCACTTGCACTTACCCCATCGGCGGTGGGAATTGGCGGGCACAGCGGTGGGCACACAGCTGCAGGGATCGACAGGCACATCGGACAGGAGATCAGGCTGCGGTGGGCATCTGCCAGCGTCTCTTGTGTTGTTAGGAAATAGCCTCCTGGCCGTTTCCGGCCATCCGTGCGCGTCCGCGCGCGCCAATGGCGCTAATAGCGGTCCTTTAAGCAGGACAGCACCAGGAAGCAGGTGCTGTCCGTTCTGCAACGTTCCAGTACCCTGTGACCCATGAGCTAATCTAAGTGACTTCCTGTATCCTGTGACCCCGGCTCCCCTTGGATTTTTTTGCTATCTGCCTGCCCTGTCCTCCAGCCTGTCTATGACTACTCTTTGCTTGCTCCTTTGTACCTTTGTTGCCCGCACGTTGCCTACCCTGCCTGAACTTGACCACCCGCCTGCCTGATCCTTCTGTACTTCATCGCCTGCCCGTTGACGACCCGGTCTGCACCACTACTCTTCTGTTGCACGAGCTCCAGTGGATTCTCAGCTACCATCAGAGACTGTATCCAGCCCTCGTGCCCCCCTGTGCTCCAGGATCCCCTGTCTCCACTACCAGGGGTCCTTGAACCAGGGCCGCAAGTGAGGTTGTCCCCTGCACAAGTCAGACTCGACCACCAGGTACGTGACATGTGTCCTCTTTTTGCTTTCGCCATGTGTCTCCTCCCCTCCTCCTAGGCGTCCAATAGGATCACCTGTCCTTTCAGCCAATCGGGTAACAGGTATCAGACGCGCTTCCCGATTGGCTGGGAGGAGGATTAGTGTTGCAACAGCGAATATTCTTTCGCTATTGCAACACAACTGAGTGGGCTCCAGACACAATGCTCTGCACCCCGAGCCCACCCTATTTTGAAGCCTATTCAGGTGCTTCAAAAAAACACACCTCCCCATTCCCGCCATAGGAATTTGTGTGCCTGGCATCTTGAAAGGGGCTGGGCGCATGGATAGGGAGGGCAGCGGCGGTGTTAGGGGGGGGTGGCGCCCATAATGCACGGGCCGTCACTGAACCATAGCAATACAATATCAATACAATATCCCCTCCTTGGATTGATATAGAGATGTCCTTATGTTTTTTCAGCCCTGCTGAAGGGAGGCGCTCTTGGACCCTTGAAACGCATTGGTACTTTGTGGATTGTTCCCCTAACTCAGTGCAATAAAGTTGTATCTGGACCTCTTAGCAGTGGTGAGGTGCTTCCACTTCTATTTTTGTTACATTACACTACAAGCCAAAGAGACCAAGGAGATCCTCTGGGGTGCAGAAGCTGCCTGCCTTGGAACCAGATCATTTAACTGCTTAGCGAGCGCCCCATGTACATCTACAACAGCAGGGTGGCCGCTGTGCACTGGATCACGCATCTGTTAGTGATCAGCGCTTTCTTGTAACAGTCCCACTATAAGTCACAAGTAATATACGGCTCCAGGTGGCACTCCTGCTTCTGACCTCCTCTGCACGTAGAAAGGGTGCTGGCTCAGCGCACAATAACAGTATAGTGAAGAAATACCGGATAGCCGCACTCCAATACAATCACCTTTATTAGTAGACAGTCCTTACAGCATATAGAAGCGACAGATTTAGCTAATACATTTCACACCCTCACTGGTGCTTAGTCATAGCTAAAATAACAGGTTCAAACACAGATATATATATATAATTAACTCAAACAATGCCAAAACTCACTATTGCCTTATTGTTGTGAAAACACCCTTTAACCAATTTAAATGAAAAATAAAAAATAATAAACTACTGTAAAAACCATATAGTGACAAAATCACAATCACCCATATACATGGATAATATTCCTATTGTTGCAGATATTTTAAAATAAAAATGATCTAAAACCACATGAATATGTCCTTCAAATGTAAATGCATACTTATAAGAGTTTATAAACTTCAAGAGTATGCATAAGGAGGATATCGGAAAAAATACAGAGATCCCAGATATATATATGAATAAAAAATGCTCATATATCTAAACCTAAATAATTTCTCTGGCTAATATGCAACAACAATAATAAGACAAAAAGAACTCAATCAAAAACCCAAAACCTTACAGAAGGAAGATGATATCATATACACATAGAAAAACAAATCGACAAAACATTATGTATAGATTAACAAACACAATCAGCGCAAACAGGGTGTGATTAACTAAATCTAAGCTGCTAGCACAAAATAAGTGTTTTCACTTCACTTCAATCAATATTAAACCAAATAAAAAGTGCAGCGCTATATTCAAAACATATAGACTTATACTAAAGTGCTCATGAATAATGCAAAAATTACATAAATACTAATCATATGTCATAACACGTGATCAATCCTTCCCAACATATATTCAATGCTAAATAAAGTGCAATAATAGTGCATAACATATATCCCCATATATGGGCAAACATTAGTACAAACAATGACCAAGTCCAGAAAAAGCAATTGAGTTTGTGAAAAAAATGTGTTTTTTTGTGAAAAACGTTTAAGCAGTAAAGAAAAATATATTGCATCAACAGTCCATCACTTTTCTCCTTTAAGAGGCAAATGAATAAAGGAAAGTAGATCCATAGGTGGAAAGCGTTGAGAGTGAAGACACCAATCGTGTTAAAGGAATCACATCATACGTGTCAAAATCTTATCCTTCAACTATATTGGCCTCTCACCTTAGCAAAATAGAAAGACAGCTTTTATCCCTCTTTGGAGTCTATTCTGGCTTCCTATGTGCTTATATGACTCTCAGGCTAAATCTCCATTCCTTCCAACCAAAGGGTTAACCATCCATGTTCCCCTCAGTCAGTCTCCAAAACTTCAAAATGAATCATTAGATAAATTCATATTTGTTACGTTTACTAACAGCCAAATTTGAAAGGAAATTCCAATACCTATAATTTAATAGTTAGTTATTATTAGTTAGTTAGTTATTTAGAATTTTCAGATTTTCGTTCTTTCGAATTTTCTTTCTTATTTTCTGATTTTTGAATTTTCGAATTTCGAATTTATTAATTTATGAATTTACGAATTTTGATAATAAAGAATGACCCGAAAAACTGAAAAAAAACCGAATGAAACGAAAATGAAAACAAACACATTTTTGTGCACATGTATATTCCTCTCAGTCATCAAATGATGGGACTTCTTCCGTAGGACTTCTTTGGTAGAGGTCCTATCATTTGACGATAGGCGTCTACAGGGAGGAGCTGGCACTCGCACGTCACTTTCAGCTATTGAATCCATGCTTTCCCCAGCTCACACGGCTTCACAGTGCTTCCTCTTGTAAGTGTGTTTTTATTGTTTGGGGCAAGAATAAAAGCAAGTAAACGGAGAGCATTAGATCCTGTCCCTTTCTTTTCCATGCACTAATGATTCATTTTGGAGTTTTGGAGACTGACTGAGAGGAATATACATGTGCACAAAAATGTGTTTGTTTTCATTTTCGTTTCATTCGTTTTTTTTCCCGTTTTTCGGGTCATTCTTTATGATCAAAATTCGTAAATTCATAAATTAATAAATTCTAAATTCGAAAAATCAGAAAATAAGAAAGAAAATTCGAAAGAACAAAAATCTGAAAATTCTAAATAACTAACTAACTAATAATAACTAACTACTAAATTATAGGTATTGGAATTTCCTTTCAAATTTGGCTGTTAGTGAACGTAACAAATATGAATTTATCTGAAGTTATGAATTATCCAAAATAACAAATATCTAAAGTATCTAAACAAATGGAATGGCGCAACGTAATAATAATAATAAAACTTCTTTTTTATTATTATTATTGTTCTTTATTATTAATAATTAGTTATGTTAATATTAGTTAGTTATTTCAGATTTTCAAATTGCCATATTTTCGTTAACTAACTAATAATAACTAACTACTAAATTATAGGTATTGGAATTTCCTTTCAAATTTTGCTGTTAGTGAATGTAACAAATATGAATTTATCTGAAGTTATGAATTATCCAAAATAACAAATATCTAAAGTATCTAAACAAATGGAATGGCGCAACGTAATAATAATAATAAAACTTCTTTTTTATTATTATTATTGTTCTTTATTATTAATAATTAGTTATGTTAATATTAGTTAGTTATTTCAGATTTTCAAATTGCCATATTTTCGTTAACTAACTAATAATAACTAACTACTAAATTATAGGTATTGGAATTTCCTTTCAAATTTTGCTGTTAGTGAATGTAACAAATATGAATTTATCTGAAGTTATGAATTATCCAAAATAACAAATATCTAAAGTATCTAAACAAATGGAATGGCGCAACGTAATAATAATAATAAAACTTCTTTTTTATTATTATTATTATTATTGTTCTTTATTATTAATAATTAGTAATGTTAATATTAGTTAGTTATTTCAGATTTTCAAATTGCCATATTTTCGTTCTTATTTTCAGATTTTTGTTCTTTTGAATTTTCGTTCTTATTTTTGAATTTCCGAATTGATAAATTTTCGAATATTCGGAAAAATTTATTAAACAGGTTTTTATTAATTCGGATATTGCCGAAATAACGAATTTGTCGAAATACGTTAAAAAACAAATTCAGAATGAATTTTTTTTACCAAAGACATGTAGCAGAATATATTTTAGACTAAATTCATAACCAAATTAGCTTTTTACAGTTTTTATTGGATATGTCTTATAACAGAAAGTAAGAAAAAATGTTTTTCAAAATTGTCGGGATTTTTCATATATATAATAAATAAAAAACGCAGTGGTGGTCAAATACAACCAAAAGAAAGCTCTATTTGAAAAAATGATATAAATTTAATTTGCATACAGTGTTGCATGACCATGCAATTGCCAGTTAAAGTAGCGCAGTGCCGAATAGCAAAAGACGGTCTGGTCCTTCCAGAGGGCAAGTGGTTAAATAAACAGCAATACTAGTGAGACAAACATTGGGGCACAGTGCTTTTTTCCACTTTCCTCAAATATTTCCATTGATAGGCATGTATTCTCAATGGTGAACTAGGAAGGAGATCTGTTGGACCTCTTAAGGCCCGTACACACGGTCCGATTATCAGTCAACAATGGTCGTCTAACAGCCTGTTGGCCGAAAATTCGATCATGTGAACGCACAATTCTACAGAAGTTGGATGACGAGACTAGAAACAAGGAGTTGACTGATTGTTGGCTCGTGTGTACAGAAGTTGACCAACCAAAAGTTGGAAGTGCAATCACGCATGCTCTGAATCCAGGAAGTGTTCGGTCATGTAACCTGTGTTCCTAATTCACAAATCACATTCATCTGAACTTCCTCGTTATACGCTCGTAACACGTCACTGCGTTCGAGTTTGTTGGCCGATTACTTGATTCACATTAGTACGCTAGACCAAACTGATGGGTGGCACTGATGGGCACTGGTAGGTGACATTGATAGGCAGCACTGATCGGTGGCACTAATGATGAGGCGCATATGGGCATTGATTGGCAGCACTGGTGGGCAGTGATAGGTGGCACTGGTGGGCAAAGGTAAGTAACACTGTGGGCACTGGTAGGTGGCACTGGCAGGTGGCACTGGTGGGCACAGGTGAGCAGCCGCAGCTCTCTGTGTGAGGGACCGATGTTCCTCTGACAAAAGCTGGTGATCGGTTCATAGCGTGAGGGAAAAAAAATGATCACTGATCTTCTGTTTACATCACGTGATCAGCCGTCATTGGCTGACAGCTGATCACGTGGTAAGGGGCCGGGATCGGCTCCTTACTCCAATCTGTGATCAGCCGAGTCTCATAAACTCGGTGATCACAGAGTGTGGCACCCTCCCAGCAATTAAGGCCCGCGCTGTAGCCGGCTTTCAGCTATAGTGCTGGCGGGAAGCGGATAAATCAGTATTAAACCCAAAAACCAAAAAAATAAATAATAATGCAGCATAACAATTCTTAGGTATGATGGTTACTTTACTTTTCTTTTTTAGGCTTTATAATTGCTAGTCCATCCAACATCTCCCCAGATTGTTAATGCTTCTGTCCAAAGGTATCTCCTCCATCCAAGCTAAGGCAGGAAATGTGACACTGGCCGGATCACCAGGTGAAAATAAAGAAAAAAAGAAAATGAACACAGCCACCACCACCCCCTCTCCGTAACGATGAATCTACCTCTTAACAGTGGAACTTAACCCCTAATCTAAATCTAAAAATGAGACCTAACACATATCCTACTCTAACACCTAACTTGGAGTAACCCTTAACCACTTCAGCCCCGGAAGGATTTCACACTTTAGGACCGGAGCCCTTTTTGCGATTCGGTGCTGCGTCGCTTTAACTGACAATTGCGCGACGTTGTACCCAAACGAAATTTGCGTCCTTTTTTTCCCACAAATAGAGCTTTCTTTTGGTGGTATTTGATCACCGCTGCGTCATTTCTGATCGCCGCTATAAACAAAAGAAGAGCGACAATTTTGCAAAAAAAAAAACAAATTTCTTACTTTTTGCTAAAATACAAATCCAAAAAAAAAATATAAAAAAACATTTTTTTCATCGGTTTTGGCCGATTTATATTCTTCCTCATATTTGTGATAAAAAAAAATCACAATCGGCGTTTATTGATTGGTTTGCGCAAAAGTGGTTGCGTTTACGGATGATGAGAATTCATTTCTGGGGTTTTTATTATTTTTTTACTAGTAATGGCGGCGATCTGCGATTTTTAGCGGTACTGCGATATTGGGGCGGACATGTCGGAACATTTTGACACTTTTTTGGGACCATTGGCATTTATACAGCGATCAGTGCTATAAAAATGCACTGATTACTGTGTAAATGCCATTGGCAGTGAAGGGGTTAACCTGCAGGGGGCGCTCTAAGGGTTAACTGTGTTCCCTGGGCGTGTTCTAACTGTGGGTGAACTGCCCTAGCTGGGGAAGGGAAGCGATCACAGCTTCCCTGTAAAGGAAGGCTGTGATCACAGCCCTTCCCCCCTCACAGAACGGAGGTCCGTGTTTACTTACACGGACCTCCGTTCTTTCACTCCGGGGGGGCATCACGGGAGATAGACTCCACCGCACCCGCTCCGTGGCCCTCCCCGAACACAGTGTGCGAGCGGGCGCGCCTCCGGCTGCGCACGCGTGCGCTCACTGGGCGCGATCTCGCGGTCGCCGTCAAATGCCGATCAGCCGTCGGCAAGTGGTTAAAATGAAGTCTACTCACCTAACCTAACTCTAAAAATTAACACTTAGCAGTCAACTTGATCCTAAAGCCCACATATGTAGCCAAAGTAACCTCTTCAGTGCCAGGCACTTTTACCCCCTTCCTGCCCAGGCCAATTTTCAGCTTTCAGCGCTCTGATATCTTGAAGGACAATTGCTCAGTTATGTAACGCTGTACCCAAATGAAATTTATCATGTTTTTCACATCAATAGAGCTTTCTTTTGGAGATATTTAATCACCACTAGGTTTTAAATTTTTTTTTTGCAAAATAAACTAATAAATGCCAAACATTTAGGAAAAAAATGGATTTTTTGTATAACTTACCATAAAATCCTTTTCTCTGAGTTCACTGACAGACGCAGCCTTCTTATGACACATAGGGTTATGCTCATCCTACAGATACAGTACCCAACAGAAAGACGCCCTCTCAGGCGGCGCTAACCGCGCCTAAACTGCCGCTTGTAATACCTTGTGGCCAAAAGCAGCATCCGAGGATGCTACAACATCAACTTTGTCATGACATAGACATCCTACTCGTATTGGGATACACAGTATTCTTCCGACGCAGACAGTCACTTGAGTCTCTTTTCCTAAAATACCATTCAATATGTTTTTTAGGTAAAAAAAGGATTTACAAACCGTAAATAATCAAATAAAACGTTTTTTTTTTAAATTTTGGATCACCACTAATTTATAGAGGTTTTCTTTCGAGATAACTACACTTTTTGTACTATTTAAAGTAAACCCATGTCGCAATGTATTGACTCGTTAACAGGAAGTTCTATAGTCTCGCGACTTTCGACTTTTAACCGGACCCGTCCTTCCCCCATTTTCACG
>BLSH010072506.1:372510-388897 GCA_018402905.1 Glandirana rugosa | reverse complement strand
GGAGGCATGCTGCTGGCCAGGCCCTTGGACAGGCATACCTAGTCACTGGGCTCTAGTGGGTTTTAGCCACTGGCCGCCCGCACGGAACGGGCGCTATGCGGTGGGCACCCCGAAGGGCGTTCGCATAGTGTCGGCCGGACTGGGGAAAGATTTGGATTCTAGATATCCTCTATACCACCAGCCAGCTTCTTGATAGCAGTCTTCATCAGATGAATCTTCAGGAGACCGCAGATCCCAAAGGGAACCAGGTCTACTCCTTGCACTAGGCAAAAGAAAACTGATGTGCTATGCAGAGCAGGGGGATTATATGCTGAGGTGAGGACGGCCCCCTGGGAGGGGCCAACCTACGCTTTTGTTTGTTTTTGCCTAGTCTACTCCTAGTAGGATGAGCATAACCCCCATGTGTCATAAGAAGGCTGCGTGTGTCAGTGAACGGAAGAGAAAATGTGTTTTTCTTTGTTTCTGTTATAACATTTTGCAAATAAATAATCTGTCTTCATACATTTAGGCTAAATTGTATTCTGTTACATTTGGAGAAAATAACCCAAACCATTGTATATTATTTAGTCTGTAGGAAAGTTATAGAGCCTACAAACTGTGGTATATATCTGAAATTGATCAATCCTGATGTACTGATGGCCGATCTCCTTTCTTCAGGCCCGAAAACGCCAGAACAGTGCAAATATCCACCAAATGCCCCCTTTTTGGAAAGTAGACAGTCTGAGATAATTAGTAGGAGGTAGGGCAAGTTTTTTGAAGTTGAATTTTTTGTCACTTTTTTGGAAAATGAAGAAAAAAAATTGTTCTTTTCACATTTTTTTTATTTTTTACATACTGTCACCAGTGCAGTACAGCTTCATCATATAACTGGTGTGGTGGTGACCAGAGACACTGACTGGCCACTTTTCTTTTTATAGATACTGTGACCATAGTAACACTGTACCCCTCTGGGGAGTTGACCAGTATTTTTTTTTTTTTACAAATAGGCTGTGATTGGCCCTGTTTGTACCATGTGATCACTGTGACCAATTGCAGCTAGCAACACAATTGTTTACAACTGTCATGTGGTCTACTGTGGTCACAGTGATCACATGACACTGACAGTGGGCCGGTATAGTGATCAGTCATCTGCTGTGTTCGGTGGATGCAGCGGGTGATAGATCGCGTTGGAGTGGCCGTGTGAGGAGCATTTTCGGGAAGATGTCATATTACGTCTTCCCAGAACATTAAGATTCCCGCCCGTCCATCATTTTACAATGAAGCGGGCTGGAAGCAGTTAAAAAACAAAAACATCAACACAAGGGACTTAACACACTGAGTAGGATGTGTCCCTTGTGCTGATGCCTCTTTTGTTAGGTAAAATCCTCCTCCATGCATGCACGTCCATCCTAGCTTTTGTAATCTTTAGGGGTGGAGGGGGGTTAAAAGAACTATAGGGATTGTCACAGGCCCACATCAAGAGTGTCCACTCCTTCGGCCTAGCTGCTCCATTCAGAAGCTATACTGCAAAAAACAAAAACCTGACAAGGGTTATAACCCTCCCTAAGGATCCATTCTCACCTATGCAGTTTGCTTTTGAGCATTTCTGCAGTGTTTTTTGCTGTGCTTTCTGCGTTTATTTTACCTCGACTTGCATTTTTTAATGCTTTGTTTGGGGGGGAAATTTGTTGTTAAACAGATTTAAAAAAGCAAAATGCAAATTGTGGCAAAATCGCAGTAAAACCGCACTACATGCTTTTCTGTAGCTTCTCCATTGAAGTCTATTAAACCAAAAAAGCGAAAAAGCACCATTTTGCGTTAAAAAAAAAACATGATCCTTTCCAAAAATACAGATGCACAAAAATGCATTGATTTGAACGTGTTCCATAGGAACCCATGTTAAAAAAAAATGTCCTGCGTTTCTGCAAAAAGCATGAAAAAACGCATTGGTGTGAATGGAGCCTTACTCGGCCCAAAATGAAAAAAAGTTTTGCCTTTAGTTCCACTTGAAAGTAAATTGGTAATTAAACAGGATACTGAAGCGCTGTACCCAGTGAAAGTGATCACATTGCCAGATTTTCTGTATAAATGCTATCCAGTGGATTGAAATAATTCACTCTATTGCTGCGCTGCCAAGAAGGATCATGTTTCCCTATTGGCAGTCTGGAATTGCCTGGACTTCTTTTCTGACACCCCAACTTTTCCAAAAATTTCACCTAGTTTTTTTAAATCACCTAATTTCCAAAGTGGAATTTCGTCTTTCAGATAAACTGCATAATGGAAGTCCTGATGTCTTCATACAATGCAGCTTTGACCTCTATACAATATAGACAATATTTGATCTATGCAAAAAATACAGTAAGTATCTGATCTTTGTACTATACAGTAAATATCTGATCTCTGTAATATATAGTAAATATAATAAAATAAATATAATAAATATATAAATGAAAGAAATATCTGATCTCTATACTATACAGTAAATATCTGATATCTGTAGTATGTAGTACATATGATAAAATAAAACTGAAATATATAATATATAAAGTAAAATCTTGGTTTGAGAGCGTTTTGCAAGACAAGCAACATTTTTTTATACATTTTGCGTGACATCACAGCTGCGTATAAAAGAGAAGAGAGGCGCCTCAAAGTGTAGCAATATGGTTACATTTAATAAAGGTACAACATTTAGCAACTCACGTGGTCGATGTTTAAAACAGGCACATTTGGGGGTAAAGATGTCCACATGGACCATCCTCCGCACCGCCAGCAACATCATCTGCGCTCCAAGATTCGCGGTCAGATCATTCTACTGCAGGATAGTCTTCCCGGGTTACGATTGCAGACTGACAGCGGTGACAGCCGGTGGTACAGAGGACAACTTTACCCCAGATGCCTGCATACTTAGATCTGCCTCTTTTAATCATCAACCATGTGAGTTTCATTAAATGTAACCATATTGCTACACTTAGAGGCGCCTCTCTTCTCTTTTATACTCTGTAGCTCCTGCTGGATTTTGCTTCTAATCCCCTTGTGGAGGCGGCTATTTGTGGATGGACATTGTATGGTTACACAACCTATCAAATTGCTACAATCTTTTTATATGGACTATAAACTGAAAGACTTATGAATAAATGATGATTGTGTAACAAATCATCTGAGTTTCCATTATTTCTTATGGGGAAATTTGCTTTGATATACAAGTGCTTTGGATTACAAGCATGTTTCTGGAATGAATTATGCTCACAATCCAAGGTTTTACAGTATAACAAATATCTGATCTCTGTACTAAACAGTGAATATGTGATCTCTGTGCTATATAGTGAATATCTGATCTCTGCAACATGTATGAAAATGGTATCACCAGTGTTGAAATATAAAAAATATGGGAGCATTTTATGAACAATGTCTGCACACTTTCTTTCCCGATGGGCAAGTAACAATGTACTTGTCTCAAGAACAATTCACAAACCAGCTGAGACAATAAACAGTGTCAGAACAGTTAGAATTGCCTTTGGGTTAAAGGAAACTAAACATTAGACAATGAAGCCGCTATCGCCGTCTTCTGATGCTGAGCGAGTACATAGATTGTGATCTGCCTGACACATCCAATTATGCTTATAGTGCTTCTTATTACATGCTTGTTTGAGACTGTAGCAGAAATGTGTATATATGATCTCAGTGTCTATATTCAGTGACTTGAAAAAGTATTCATACCCCTTGACATTTTCTACATTTTGTCATGTTACAGCCAAAAACGTAAATGTGTTTTATTGGGATTTTTTGTGATAGATCAACACAAAGTGGCACATATTTTTTTTTTCTTTTGTGAATATAGGTTTAATGGGAGCACAGGTGGATTTCACTTATTTACACACTATATACTATTAATAATTTAGCACAAGACATTTTACAAGAAGATTATTTAATCAACTTATGAATTGGGTAGACTCCCCCCCCCCCTTTTTTTTCTCTCTTTCTTCACTAGAACAAGAGTTGATTTCATTTTATTCTTTAATGCCATAGCACTATTTTAGATGTGAGTCACCTATCATCTTTATCAAAATTATATTTTTCGGGATGTATATGTGTGGAGGAAAGAAGGGGTAGATAGATGCTGTATAACCTGGGAAGGGGGCATAAAAAAGAGGGGAGGGAGGGAGGGAAAGGGTGGAAAGAGCGGCATGTATTTGATTCCGGGGCTGACCCCTTTTTGGGGATATTTTAAGATAGTCATATATTATATTAATTGATGCAGGGTCCGGGGTCCTCGTTATGGTGAATACCCCCGGAATTGGTGTAATCTGACGGGGAGAGTAGAGGGGGGGTTCGTTTTGATGGAGGAGAGGGAATCTTTTGAGTTCCTTTGGCGAGATCTGATTACTTTGCCCAGTTTGGCAACCGGGAATATCAATATTTGGGGGGGGTGTTCCCTTGATGAGGAACCCCCCTTCACCCCTCAAGATAGAAGAATAGAAGATGAGTCATCAGAGAATAACCTGCTAGAACCATAAATTGGCTTCCTACTTATTGTAAATCAGGATCGGTAAATATAGCTATGGCTTTAGTTGATTAAGCCTTAGTTGGCATTAACTTGCATTTTAAAACTGGTGGGGTGTTTTTGTGGGGGTTTTTTTCCCCTCCTAACCTGACTGTATGGGTATGGAGATGAAGTTGCTGCTGCTCATGCAGATAATTATTTTATATTTAGGTGGTTGGAGATTGACGGGGACTTGGGTTCTGCTGGCCATGTTTAGCCATTACCCCCTTTAGGCCAGCACTCTTATAGCTTAGAAGCTATAAGAGGAGTGCGTAAGCAATTTTGCTTTAGTAGCCCTCGAGGAGGACGAGACATTAGGTGTGTCCTCCTCTATTGGGTATAGTCCCCATTTCTTATTTTTTTTTATATCTCTTTTCCCTTGGGAGCTGGACATAAAGATGGATAACCTTTGTATAATGTCCCTTAATGCTAAGGGGCTAAATACGCCTGAAAAGTGGCGTATACTACTTCTTGACTTGAAACGCTCTAGTGTTGATGTTGCATTTCTCCAAGAAACACACTTTAGAGAAAACCACCTTCCTCTGCTTAGAAATCGATTCTACCCATTGATTTACCATGCTACTAACCCTGATGCTAAGTCCAAAGGAGTGTCTATTTTGATCTCCGGCAAGGTTCCATGGTCTTGTTCAGACTCTCTTGTGGATGCTAGGGGTCGATACCTATTCCTTAAAGTTGTGATTGGAGGGGTAAAAGTAACATTGGCCTCTTTTTATGCTCCCAACACGCAACAGGAAGTTTTTCTTAGAAGCATCTTGGATAAATTGCTGACAATTTCAGAGGGTCAGCTGATCATGGGTGGTGATCTGAATGTCCCTCTGATACCTAAAGAGGTTACCTCCACAGGATCTTCCTCGATTCTACCCAGTTTACGCAAGAGAATTTCTCAATCAGTCTATGGGGCACGCCTAGTGGATGTATGGCGACTTTTACATCTGGGCAAGAGAGATTATACTTTTTTTTTAAGTCATATTCTCATATCAACCTTTTTTCATTCCTCGTGGTCAATTACATTCTTTTATTGAGACCAATATTGGATCGATTACCTGGTCGGATCACACGCCAATTTTTTAAAAATATAACCTCCTAAATATCCAACGGTCTGGCTCTGCGATGTGGAGGCTTAATGAAAGCCTCCTGCAAGACCTCATTGTTATGGCAGATGTCCTTGAGGAGGTAAAGTGGTTCTTTTAGATTAAGGATACCCCCGATTGTGCCCCTGGGGTGGTATGGGAGGCCCATAAGAGGTCCTGATTAAGCATGGCACCGGGATTAAGCAGGAGAGAGGCAAAGTTAACATCCCTGCTGGCAGACATATACAGATTGGAATCACTCCATAAACATGCTCCCTCTCCGGAAGTGGAACGAAATCTCCTGAGCTCGTGCAAACAGGTCTCTGATTTGGTCCTGTATAGAGAGAAAAGAGCATTACAGGCGGGGAGGAAGCGGGCATATGAGTTTGGTAATAAATGTGGTAAATTTCTTGCTCAAGCCATACTAGATCAACCGCAGGCAACCTTTATTCCGTTTATTTTTAGTGCGGATGGGGAGAAAGCTACTTTACCTAAACAAATAGTTCAGTCATTCAGTGACTACTATTCGTCTCTTTATAATTTATAGCCAGACACCTCTGGCCAGCTCTCAATAAATGATTACTTGGTAAATTCTGGGATGTCTCGTCTTTCTTCTTCAGCACGGCAGGAACTGGAAGCCCTAATTAAGATAGAGGAATTACAAGCTGCGGTGGGCTCAGCAAAGATAGGTAAGGCCCCTGGCCTGGATGGCTTTACAGTCCAATATTACAAGCTTGTGCTACCTATACCTTACTTGGTTAAGATGTTCAATGACCTGGGAGACCTGACCTCTTTTCACACAGATACTTTGAAAGCCCAGATTTCAGTTATACTTAAGGAAGGAAAAGACCCAATGCAGTGCGGAAGTTATAGACTGATCTCCCTATTAAACATAGACCTGGAGGGGGCGTGTCCGGCCGGCGAGGAAGATGGCTGCGTAGCTGAGAGGTCCCGCTACCCACACGCACATCGCAACAGCACGAATCAATCGGGAGAACCGGCTTCTGGCTCGGAGACAACTCGGGACACCGGAGAGGAAGATGAGCAAGCGGAGGAAGGCCAACAAACAGCCGCAATGCCTCAAGGACTTCTATCCAGCGGTGCAGCCGCGAGGTAGGCAAGATGGCACCGGAGCCATGCTCGGCTCCTTCGGAGGCCCTGGCTTTCAACATGCCCACAACACACACTACGCAGGCAGAGACACTTGAGGAATCTTCCCCTCCCTCCACACCTACCTCCTGCAGCCCAGCCAAAACCAAGCAGCAGAGGGAAGGAGAAGGCATGTCCCTGGGCAAACCATATCAGAGAATACTATGAAGAACATGCTCCTATCCCTTAGAAGCACATTATTTAGAGACTTCTCTGATATGTTCACTCCATTGCAAGAAACTGTGCAGTCTCATGCAGACAGAATCGTTCACCTGGAAAATAAAATGGCGGACCTCTACTCAGCGCACAATGACCTAGTAGATGCCTACACTGACCAAGAAGCTGAGCTACAACGTCTCCAAACTAAGCTCAGCGATATCAAAGATCGATCGAGACGTAATCATATAAAATTCAGGGGCATCCCCAAATCTGTTGAACCGAACAAACTGACTAACTTTATTCAACGCTTGATGAAAGCTCTCATCCCAACTCTGTGCGATATAGAGCTATTCTATCACATACCGAATCGCACATCGCATACCGAATCCGAGATTTCTCCCTGACACTGCTCCAAGGGACAGTCTGGCGCATATACACTACTAGGAGGAGAGGGTCATGGCAGCAGCTAAAAGATCACCAGTGGTCCCAGAGGAATTCCTGAATATCTCACTCTACACTGATATTTCTCAGCAGACAGCAATAAATAGGTAAAAGCTGCAAACACTCACCAAAGTCCTGCATAATAACAGTGTGGTGTACCGCTGGGGCTTCCTACGAAGCTCCTGGTCACCTGGAACGGGAACACTTATCCAATTTATAGTGTGGAAAAGGGCATACACCTATTCAAAGAGTGGCAACTAATCCCTGTTGACATGCAGCTCCAAGCGGAGCCACCCCCTAAAAAGGGCACTACTCCTTCCTCTTACTTCACCAGGCTTCTCCCGTCACACATCTACTATCTGGTGTGGGAGCAGGAGCTCAGTTAATACCTGTTGGATACCTGTTGGATCTCCATAACCCAGTGGGATCACTGGTGTATTTACACCCCCGAAATCTGCTGTAGCAGCGTAAGCTGCACATTGACCCTGGGTTCCACCAGGGCTTTATTACGTATGTTTAGTTATTGTTTTTTTCCCTGTTTACTCTACCCTTCTCCCCTTTCCATTAGCCCGGGAACCAGCATCACAGGATGGACCAATCACAGACTCAACATCAAGTATGAAGCCGTCCAACTACACACCCAGCCCAGTGTCGCCAGGAACAATCTTGAGATTATCACCAACGGACTTGGTGCACTTGCCTATAGCACAGGTACCATGCCTTTCCCTTTAACCTCACCATAAAATGGGACTTATCTGATGAAATCATAAATTTCCACCATGCTGTTGAAAGTTATATCTATTAATGCTAAGGGCCTCAACAGCCCTTATAAAAGGAATGCTCTGTTAAAGGAAGCAAAATCCTTTAAAGCAGATGTGATATTTGCCCAGGAATCACACTTTGCCGAGGCCAAATGTCCACAGTTACGGTTCCCACACTTCCCCCACATCTACATGGCGAATGGCCCCAAAAAGCAATGTGGGGTGCTAATAGCCATTAAGTACTCTGTGGGGTTTAGACATATTCAGTGAATTCAAGATCCTCAAGGCCGATATTTAGTCTTAATTTGTGAACTGAACCGAACTATATACATGCTTGCCAATATTTATGCCACCAGTGTCAAGATCAAAAGATTTCTGAGTCCACTCCTTGCCAAAATCACGAGCCAGTCACAAGGAACCCTCCTCATCAGAGGAGACTTTAATGTGGCACTATCACCAGAGATGGACTCCACTACCCCCCTCGAGAAGAGCGGATCATACAATAGTGTCCCTATTACATAAATATGAACTGTATGATGTCTTGCGCTGTTTTCACGGAGCAGAGAAAGACTTTACGCATCTATCCACAGCGCATGCATAATACTCACATATTGACTATTTCTTTATGTTAAAAGGCCCATTGCAATCTGTTGTGAAAGCAGACATTGGCACAATCTCTTGGTCGGACCATGCCCCGATAACAGTGGAGCTCTCTGACAACCCTAACATGGGATCACCCCCAAGATGGAGGCTTAACTCCTATCTCCTGGAAGACAAGAGATTGTGGCAAAAGATTCTGCAAGAACACAAACATTTTTTCGAATTTAACGACCATCCAGAAACGAATAGGTTTACTTTATGGAACACCTACAAATCTTATATGAGAGGCATATTGATTAAGTTAGCTGCCTTTGTTAAGAAACAGAGGTCGAGGCAGATCGAAGAGGTCTTAAAAGCTATCTCGCTGAAATAAGCAGAAAATAAAAAGAATCCCGATCCCTCCCTGACCCAAGACATTGTCCAGGATAGACAAAAATTAAGAACACTGCTCTTATACAAATTTGAAAATAATTTAAAATATATGAAAGCGAACTATTATAGTCTCCATAATAAAGCTGGGGCCTGGCTGGCCAAGCAGGTTAAGTCCTGACAAATAGAACAAAGAATCACACAACTAAAGCACCCATGAACTGACAAACCTGTGTCTAACCCAAAAGATATAGCTAACGCTTTTGCAGCATATTATCAACATCTCTACGACCTGAGTAAAGATACCCAAACTCCTCAACCATCCCAGGAGCTTATCAACGATTTTCTAGCGAAAACTAAACTTCCCAAACTCAATGAGAACCAACTATCTCCCAACCATTCACCACCCAAGAAATATGCACCATAATATCCAAGCTTCCTAACCACAAGTCCCCAGGAGATGATGGGTTCACCAATGAATTCTATAAAAGCCTATCAGCAGACATTGCTCCGCATCTGCACTCTATCTTCGATCTTGCCTCCACCTCTGGGTCGTTTACACAGGAAATGTTGAATGCAGTTATTGTGACCCTCCCTAAACCCAACAAAGACCCAACTTCCCCCTCAAATTACGCACCTATTTCGTTACTGAACACTGATGTGAAAATTTACGCCAAATTGCTAGCTTCTAGGCTACAAACAGTGTTACCAATTCTAATACACCCCAACCAGTTGGGGTTTGTACCAGGCCAGCAGGCCCCTGACACCACAAGACGCCTCGTTAACGTGATTCACCAGGCCGGGCGCTCACAAACGCCTTCTCTGCTCCTATCTTTAGATGCAAAGAAGGCATTCGACAGGGTGCACTGGGGGTACCTTAAAGCAGTTCTCAGCTTGTTCGGAATCACGGGAACAATCTGCCATCCTCTCATTACATTCCAATCCTTCTGCCACGGTCCTTACATCAGGAATATCCTCCAACCCTATATATATAAAAAATGCAACAAGACAGGGGTGCCCCCTCTCACCTATTATCTTTACGTTGCTGATGAAACCTCTGACGGATAGATTCCGCACTCACCCACTCATCCAAGGGATTAAACTCAATGGCCAAGAGCAAAGAATTAGTCTCTTTGCAGACGATGTCATGCTTATAATGACTGAACCAGCAGCATCCCTCTTAGAAGCACAAAAACTATAAAAATAATTCAGCCTGATGTCCTACTACAAACTAAATGCCACAAAATCCCAAATTTTAGGTATCAACATACCAAATGCCATACAGGACAGCTTAATGAAAACTTTCCCCTTCATATGGTCACCTAACTATATCCCCTTCTTAGGAACCCAATTAACAGCGCAGACATCCCAACTCTATAAATATAATTTTAAACCATTTCCCACAGCACCTACAGCACCTCAATTCCAATGGTCTTACAACAGCGGGTAGAATAGCAGCCTTAAAAATGTTAATCTTCCCTCTACATATTTCGGACACAAATAATACCTATTCCTAAAACATTTCTTCTACCAACTCAAAAACATTTTAATCACTACATATGGAAGCGCAAACCACCTAGATGCTCCCTCAATATAATGATGAGACACAAAAACACTGAAGGGATGGGGGTCCCAAGCGTAGCATCTTATTACAAAGCCTGTATATTAGATCAACTTAGACATTGGTGGAACCCACCTAACCACAAACTGTGGACTAGGATAGAAGTGGCAACCGTACCACATAAAGACCTTCGGATTGCCCTTATTGCATTTAAGGTAGGAGCAACACCCCCCAAATTCAGCTCTCCCACCATCCAGATATCTGCTAAAACCTGGGCGGAGCTACCAACAACTCTATCGCCCAAAGAGCCAGCACAAAAAGTGAAAGTCCCTAGAGCAATACTGAAGCACTTTATCCCATGCCTAGACCTTACCCCATGGCAGAATAAAGACATTACCCTCTTACAAGACATCTATGAAGGTTTGCAGGTATGCCCCTTTACAACTCTAAAAGACAAATATGGTATTCCTCCATGCCTGTTCTTCAATTACATGAGGATTAGAACATTCATCCTCTCCCACCAGATCCCCCTAGAAATAGTCCTACCAATGTCAATATTTGATTACCTACAAAACCCTAACCCAACGGCGAAGGGTATCTCGCTGTTCTACTCCACACTACAAAACCAAATAACGCCTTCTAAAACCAGCACCATGCAGAAATGGGAATAAACTCTGGGTAAGCCTTTCCCAGACTACTCCTGGAGTATAGCATTCTCCATTACCTACGCCTCTACAAAGTGTGCAAACCACTGGGAACAATACCAGTGGTCATTGCACCTCTGCTATACACCATTCAAACTCTCCAAAATATATCCATCCCACTCAGATAAATGCTGAAGTGAATGTGGCGAATCAGGCACACTGCTACACATACTATGGACTTGCAAATCCTTAAGATCGTTTAGGAATAGGATATTCACCTTAATCTCTGAACTCGGCAGGTATCAGATAAACCTTAACCCTGAGCTAGCGATTTTACACCTAAATATCTACACCTTCCATCCAAGCATGCGCACTGTGATAAGACAGCTTCTATTAGCGGCCAAGATAACCAAAATGAGACCATGGAAGTCCTCTATAGTGCTCTCCTATGCAGACACGATACTCACTCTCAACCACCAATATGAGATGGAAAAAATTGTGGTGCCCACAACATCCACTTCCTCCAAGTTCCTGACACGCTGGGACACCTGGCTTAACAGATCATGCTGTACTGTCAAACGCTGATACTAAGACATTCCCACTAGTTCCCGGTCCACTATACCCCCCCACCTCCCTGAGGTAAAGTACAGCTGCATCCAGGGCGCTAATCCTGGTCTGGACAATCCTCTATATCTGAGATGTATTATCTACTCGACGTTCTCGTTCCTACACATGACTTTCACCCCATACAGCACAGCATGATCCCAGAGGGGTGCTGGGGGTGGGGGTCTGGGAGCACACAGACTCTGAAAGTACTGTGACTATGGCAACCATAGAAGGACTGAGTGCATGCCAACTGCCATAGTTTTGTGTATTAAACTTACCAGTGTCGTCTTTGATATTATCCACGGCATATGGGAGGTGGGATACCCGACCATTACCAACATGACACCCCAAGGACTAATGCTACTACTATTACCACCTTGTATACTCTATGTTGGGTGCTCCTGTTGGATGCCTGTAAAAGATTATGCACACTGTATACCTTTGCCGTATTTAGAATGCACCTATCCTGTACCTCATTCTTCTTTTTTTGTATGGTTTTGTCCCCCCTTCCCTACCCTCATTTTGTTTTGTTCAATAAAGAAATATTGGAATTAAACATAGACCTGAAACTTTTTACTAAAATGATTGTGACACGACTGCAGCAACACCTACCCTCCTTGATCCATCTAGATCAAGTGGGATTTGTCCCAAAGAGGGAAGCGCAAGATAATACCATTAAAGTTTTGATTTTTATACACGTGGGAAATACATCTAAGATCCCGTGTGTGTTTCTCGGAATGGACGCAGAGGAGGCCCTTGATAGGGTTAACTGGCAATTTATCTTTGCTGTTTTGCGACATGTAGGCCTGGGAGATAGTATGCTTCGTTGGATCACAAGTATTTATACCTTTCCAAGGGAACAGGTTGAAGTGAATGGGGCTCTGTCTCCTCTTTTTGCAGTCACTAATGGTACTAGGCAGGGGTGCCCATTGTCACCCCTCCTTTTTGCTCTCTCATTGGAACCTTTCCTCTGTAGGGTCTGTTTAAATCCAGACATACAGGGAGTATTGGTTGAAGCAGTATAGCTTAAGGTCATGGCCTACGCAGACGACCTGTTTTTTTACTGAATATTCCAACGGTGTCTCTTCCTAATTTATTCCGCGAATTTGAGATTTATGGATCGCTATCCTTCTTTAAGATCAATTTCTCCAAATTGGAGGCCATGGGGCTGGCAATTCCCATCTCTCAATTGCAGACTTTGAAACTTCAAATTTAAATGGAAAGATCTAGCCCTGAAATATATGGGTACTTTTATCCCTGCGGACCTTATGCTAATTTTTTATCTTAATTTCCTCCCACTCTTACATAGAACGCACTCCCAGATGGAAACATGGCACACGGGGCTTCATTCTTGCTTTGGGAGGTGTAATATTATCAAAATTAGTATTTTACCAAAGTTTTTATTTTTATTTATTACAAGCCTTACCCATTGCTATACCTTTGCACTACTTTAACAGAGCTCACGCACTTTTTACTGAGTTTATTTGGGCACATAAAAGCCCAAGGATTGGTCCGGGACAGGTGATTATAGCTAGTGGAGGGCAAATCGGCGGAGGAGGAAGGAGTTCCTAACTTCTTCAATCAGCAGTGGAAACTGACTGATTTGTGTACCAGCTGGGGACGTTTTTTAAAATTCCTTTTCCTGCATGGATTTTATTCAAATAAAAGTACCTTTTTTACGGAATTACACTATTCTGGAATCCTTATTCTTCCTATATGAAATGCTTTCAGAGGGTGCCCTGTGAGCGGAGGACCGGAACTAGGATGCACAAACACAATATTGGAGCACAGGATTAAAGACCCCATTTGCTTCATGCGGGTTACCCCTGCAGGGGTGCAAATATGTGGTGAGTAGGGACCTGAGAGGGGGAGCACGCGTGAAAATCACACTGTCTTTACTGAAATATGCACAGATGAAGCACTAAAGTCACCTTCGGATTTTGCTGCTATTGTTTCATATTTTTAATACACGACTTACTATTATTTTTTTCTTTTTTATATATTCTTTGGAGAACATATGTCACACAATTTAAATGTCTGGACTTTTATTATGATGGACTAGATATATTTTTCATGGACTATTTTTTACTATTACAATTTATGAGTTGTTTATTTATTTTTGTGGTTGCACATTGCACTCACTGGTGTCACATATATATATGAGAGTACACAAGTTTTAGGCCATACTGACATGCTCTAAAACATTTAGAAGACAGCGCCATTCCTTCTTTATCTATTAATTTCATTCTATTCTTTCTCAGTAGGGAATTGTGGGAAGGCAGCAGTCTTACTTATTATTTCTTTTTATCCTAAGCGCGGAAATATAATATACATATCTCTGTTGGCCCTACCTAAACGCTTTGGATGTCTAGCTGTTCCTGACCTCCATAGATGTTATCAGGCAGTCCATTTAGGATGCCTGATTGATTGGTGTAGACATAGCGATCTAAAATTCTGGCCAAAGTTGGAACAGGCACAGAGCAGTGTGTTGTTGCATAGGGCGTTATAATGACCTTCTACCCTTCCTTAACCACTTCAGCCCCAGAAGGATTTCCCACTTTAGGACCAGAGCACTTTTTGAGTTTCGGCACTGTGTCAATTTAACTGACAACTGCGTGGCCGTGCGACGTTGTACCCAAATGAAATTTGCATCCTTTTTTCCCCACAAATAGAGCTTTCTTTTGGTGGTATTTGATCACCTCTGCGTCATTTCTGATCACTGCTATAAACAAAAAACTGTAAATTTTGCAAAAAAAAACCCCAATATTTCTTACTTTTTGCTAAAATACATATCTAAAAAAAATATATAAAAAACAAATGTTTTCATCGGTTTTGGCCGTTTATATTCTTCCTCAAATTTTTGGCAGTTTCCTATACTGGGTAACCAATGTTTCACCCCGGGGTTACAGAAAGGAGCTTTCAACACGCTGATTGACTTGGGACGGTACCAGGCCTCCCATTTTATGGCATTAGAATCCTGGCCTACATTACAGGCTTTGACATCTGTTAATGGCCCATATCAATTGGACTTTTGGCGAGCGGCACAAATAAGACACTTCCTACATACTTAATCTACTCCTTGCATCTTTGACTGCAAATTGTCTTCATTTGAAGAATATTGCATGGAACATGGCCCACTTTCCCATGCTTTTTCGAAGATGTAATTCCTACTGATTTCACCCCCGGAAGACTAACAGTCACCCCTTTTGAAGAAATGGGAGGTAGACCTAGGTAGAACTTTCTCAAAAGGGCAAGGTATCAATATAACATATTTCACATTAAAATCCTCAATCTGCACGAGAGCTCAAGAAACAAATTCAAGATATTTTCTCAGTGGTATCGGACCCCGTATCTTTAAATAGGTGCTACCCGAATACCTCTGATCGCTGTTGGCGCTGCCAAGAGGAATGCGGGACAATGATGCATATTTTTTGGTCATGTTCCAAGATAAGAGGTTTCTGGGGAGAGGTCTGGAAGATTGTTCAAAAATGTACTGATTATATTATTCCAGAAGACCCCACATTTTTCTTGCTGCATGTTTCTGAAATTCCCACCAAAAAATATAAGAAATCTATTCTTTGCCATCTTTTGAATGTGGCCAAATCCTGTATCCCCCTCACCTAGAAACAGACGCAGCCCCCTTGAGTAGGACTGAGGCACAGGAGGGTAGAGGAGATGAACCGGATGGAAGACCTGGTCTTGACAACCCAGCAGAAACGAGAGAAATATATGGAAACCTGGTCCTTGTGGAATACGTATGGTATATCTATGCAGAGGAAGGAAGAACTCTCAAAGTTGACTGAAAGAGTGTTTGTGGTCTCTATATCTTTTACATTTAGCTCCTGAGTAACATCCCCCCTTGATCCCCTCCTACTCTGTTCTGTTTTCCTTCCTCCCTCTTTGTGTTTCTTTCTCTTTTTTTTATTATTATGAGGATGGATAAGATAGTCTAAGCTGGTTTAATATACTTTCATTTTGGATTTTTCTGGGGGTTTTTTTGTTTTTATTATTATGCTTTGACATTTTGCAAACTGTGTTTCTTTCTGGAAAGTGGTATTCTTTTTGAAAATAAAATACAATTTAAAAAAAATAATTGTGATAGTAAAAGGAAGGTCAAGTGTTAATAAAAAAAATTTAACATAAAATAAAAGTTTTTCTTATGGTGAAAGGTCTTTCTTTGTGTCAAACGTTTTACAGTTTCGTATTATTATTTTTGTTTTTTTGGGGGTCTTTTTAGGTTTTACTTTCATATAATTTGGTCGAATCTGATAGAATAGGTAGGAGTATTATTATTTTTTTTCTCTTTCTTTGTGTTTCTCCCTCCTTCCTTTTGTCTTGTCTCATCCTCCCCTAGTTCCCCCCTACAATGAGTCCTCGATTTACATTTTCTATATCTCTGGTGTTTGTGAGAAAGTCAGTTGAAACTCTCAAGAAGGAAGGAGACGTATCTATATGGTATGCATAAGGTGTTCCTGGTCCAAAGGTAT
>BLSH010072506.1:356061-366556 GCA_018402905.1 Glandirana rugosa | reverse complement strand
AGCTGCCTCCAGATAAACGCGGGGAAAACCAAAGAACTGGTGGTAGATTTCCGTAGGCACAAACACACTTCATCATTTCCATTTTGGTAAACATTCAGGGAAAGGACATTGTGAGAGTGGATTCTTACAAATACCTGGGTGTTCACCTAAACAACAAACTGGACTGGACAGACAACACTGAGGCAATCCATAAGAAAGGGCAGAGCAAACTCTTTCTGCTGAGGAGACTAAGGTCTTTTGGAGTGCAGGGAGAGCTACTGAAGACCTTTTTTGACTCTGTGGTGGCCTCAGCCATATTCTATGGTGTGGTCTGCTGGGGCAGCAGCATCTCTACTGCAGACAGGAAGAGGCTGGACAAACTGATCAGGAAGGCCAGCTCAGTCCTGGGGATTCCCCTGGACACTGTACAGGAGGTGGGAGAAAGGAGGATGGTAGCAAAACTATCATCATTGCTGCAGAACGCCTCTCACCCCCTGTATGAAACCGCCACTTCGTTGAGCAGCTCCTTCAGTGACAGATTGTTACATCCTAAGTGTCTGAAGGAGCGTTATAGAAGGTCTTTTCTCCCTGCTGCTATTAGACTTTACAATCAAAGCTGCTTCCAGTGAACCATTAACCATAATACACACTGTTATTACTGTTTTATTGTGTAAAATACTACCTGTGTGCAATATTACCTGCAATACGTGCAATACCACCTGTGTGCACTATTACCTGCAATACGTGCAATACCACCTGTGTGCAATACTACCTGCAATACTTACTTTTTCCTCATTTGTATTTATACATTGTGTTGTGTATATACTTGTATACTATAGTATGTCTATTGTCTATATATTTGCATTTAGTGTTTATTATTTCATGCTGCTGTAACAAAGAAATTTCCCCACTGTGGGACAAATAAAGGTTTATCTTATCTTATCTTATCTTACCAAATCATAATGATCTAGAATTACAGAGATCAAATGTACTTGTACTGTATATCAAAGGCAAGGTTGACACTCTCACTGTCAGAACCTAAAATTAATAAAGATGGATGGAGATAGTACACTTCACATGTAGGAAGATCCTGTTACTCTAACTGCCGGTGACCGACACTCACAATTATAGGGTATTGAACAGGGAGAGAGCTCATAGTGCAGTATGATTTAACAAAACTTTTATCAAAAGAAAGTATTGCACTTACATTAATGTTGAATAAAACAGGCATTAAACGAATCAATGCGGAAACCAACCAACGTGCCACCAAACGATGACGTCACACGCTAACTGAGGGCAACCAAATGGATACGAGGCATGGAGGAGCACAGCTATAAGGAAATTAATTTATTCTCTCGCCATAACCCCTGTATCTTTTTTACAGTCAGGAGGTCACCTTTCATATAAAAGTGGTCCCCACAGCGGATTCGTACGGGATCACTTTTATAAGCAACGGGAGAGGTGACCCCCCCCCCCCCTCCCACTGCTTCCCGGTCATCTCCAAGCTTACCAGAGGCATCGGTAAGCCTGGAGCTGATCCGATCCTTCTGATGCCTGGGCAGGAAGCCAATGGAGGGCAAGATAGTCCCCACTTGGCTCTATGCCCTTGGAGGACTCAGGCTTAAAGGGATTTTTTTCAAAATGGCATTTCTTTTCTTTTGCTTTGAAAGGTCTTTTTGACACCAGATCTCTCAATAAAGAGGACCCGTCATGCTTATTTCTGTTACAATTCCTTGTAATAGGAATAAAAGTGATAAACAAAAACATTAAGGGACAGTGTAAAAATAAAAAGTAAAAGAAAGAAGAAAAAAAAAAAATTAAAGCGCCCCATCCCCCCGAGCTCGTGCACAGTGGCGAACGCATACGTAAGTCCATAGGTGTGCGCAGCCTATTGCATTAGGGTGTGCACCACAAAGCGCAAATAAGTGTGTGTATATGTCAGAAGGGCAGAGATAGGTATCAGTAGGGCAGAGATAGATGTCAGTAGTTTATTTTTATTTTATTTCATTTATTTTTTTACAATTTTGTTTTTTTATTATTTTTTACAATATTATATTTTATTATTTTTAACGATATTATATTTTTTATTTTCTTTTTTACAATTTTATTTAGGAGCCCTGCTGGGGGGCTTTGGTGAAATATCAGGGGTCTAAACAGAGACAGAGAAAGCGACGGAGGACAGAGATTCCCCAGTCCCTTTCTCTGAAGCCAGGCAGCAGGGGGAATCTGCACAGTACAGGGTGATTAGGGTGTGCCCAGGCACACCTTCCATCCGATGTGCACACGCCTATGCGTAAGTTGCTCCTGCTTATGTGAACGTATCGCCACGATCGTTAGAGTGAGAGCAGTGATTCTAGCACAAGACCTCCTCTCTAAACAGGTAACCTGTAAAAATGTTTATGTCATCTCCTATGGAGATTTTTAAGTCCCGTAGTTTGTTGCCATACCACGAGCATGCACTATTTTGAAGGATGACATGTTGGGTATCTATTTACTTGGCGTAACATCATCTTTCGCATTATACAAAAAAATGGGCTAACTTTACTGTTTTTTTTAAATTCATTAAAGTGTATTTTTTCCCCCCAAAAAAATGTGTTTAAAAGACTGCTGAGCAAAAATACTGATTTTTACTTGTAAACAACAAATGTCAGAAAAAGACCTGGTCGTAAAGTGGTTAATCTCCAAATATGTAAGAGTTGTAAAAATGTGGAAGAGACTCCCTCAAGAGCTGGTGCTATCCAGCTCAGTAGATTGCTTTAAGGAAGGCCTGAACTATTTCCTAAATGTACGGAATAGAACTGGACACATTTATAGGTAAATTTGACCCAGAGAATATCAGATTGCCTCTGGGGGATCAGGAAGGATTTTTTTCACCTGCTGGAGTAAATTGGATCATGCCTTATTGTTGTTTTTTTTTTTTGTGCATTTCTCTGAATCAACTGTGGGTATAAGATTGTTTATATAGGATATATTTTATTTCCTTCTATTGGTTGAACTAGGTGGACTTGTGTCTTTTTTCAACCAGACTAACTATGTAACTACATAACTTCGTCCAACGCGTTTCCCCACAAATGGCGTCTTCTGGGATTGGAGATGTCTACTGGAGCACCTTTAATTCACAGTTGTTTATGAACATGGAGCACCAGTGTTTTTTTATTATGTTTCACTGACCATTAAGGTAATATGATTTAAAGGGACAGCACACTTTTTTTTGCACTATATTGATTTGGGTCTACTATTCAAGATATAATAGCTGCAGCAGTCTCCAGAATACCATTAAACCAAGCGTAAGAGCATAGGTGATTTGTGGATATAGGGAACTGTATTTTTTGAGAGGGAGGAGGGGAATTTTTGGGTTCTTCTTAAGAGCTGGGTAGAAAGGTTGAATGGGTTTTTTTCCCTCTTTTTTTCCTGTTTTTTTTTTTTCTCTTCGTTGCTGTAGGTACTGTTTTGTCTTTGTCCTTTGTTGTACAGAAATAGATATTTAGATATGTTCATGTATATGCTGATAAGATATGTATGTTAACAAAGAATATATGCTGCAAATTATTTTGTAATGTATTTTTTTAACATGGTAAATCACATTAAAAAAATAAATAAATAAAATAACAAGCGTAAGAGCTTATTTTATATTTTTTAAATGTAATACAATTGCCAGGGTAAACAGAACCTCCTTCAGGGGTCCTTCTTAGTATTCCAGGCCCAGCATGGTATTGATCCCTGCCCCTCATCAACTAAAATGGAGAAAATCATTTCAGAACAATTTTCACTTTTCCATAAATATTAAGAATTTACCATGAATATTAAAGGCAGATTGAGCTACACTTGGACGTGCGGTAAAACCAAGATGTGGCGAATCCTAATGAATCCAATCTATATTATAGGAAACAGCAATAACATTATTGATAGTTTTACAAAACATAGCCAAACTTGTTATATGTTAGGCAATAAAAAACGGAGACCCGAGAATCATGTTAGCAGAAGAATAACAGCCGGAGTCAATAACAATTGATTGCCAAAATGCGTCAATCAATGTCACATGTGTAACCATGAATTGCTATTGATTTGAAAAAATATTCCCAAGTAGATTCATGTCACAGCAGCACAATCAAATCCATTTAAAATATTGTCAATGCTCATTATTAAGTCAAGAAATAAAAATCAGCAGCAACAAAATGTTAACAATAAAAGGGAAATGAGACATATCTGTGGCAGTTTAAGATTTAAATATATCCATTCACTGTTAATAATTGCTTTTTGGACATTTATGCAGGGCTGCTATTAGAAATCATGGGGGCCCCGTACAGCCTAATTGACAGGGACCCCCAGAAAACGTTGAAACAATATTTTCGTTGAAAATACATCAAAATCAAAGTCAGCAGACACAAACACAACATAACATACAAAATTCCTGCTAAATCTATCAAATTAGGATCTGCAGCCAGAGGTGGCTGGGACATAATTTTCTTGGGGACCAGCCACCCCCCTTTCCCCCAGCCAGCCAATCACCTCCAACCCCCCCGTCGCTCAATTGAGCTCTGCTCCCTCCTGTTGCTTGATCGATTGATCGCCGCTCCGCTCGCCCACTAGGCCCCCCAGCCAGCCCCACACTTACCCCATCCAGGCCTGCGTCTCCTTCCAAGTCCCGGTGGCTGTTTCTTCTCCCAGTCAATCATGACTTAGGACTCCCGGCTAATTGGGTCTCAGGACCCGCTTCCTGATTGGCCGGGAGGAGAAGCAGGAAGACAATAGCAAATATTAATTCACTATTGTCATACAATTGGCGCCCGAGCCCACCCTTTTGTGAAGCCAATTAGAGCAAAATCCCATTGGAATCCATGTGTCCAGCTCCCTGCATGTAAATTAGGGGCCAGCGCCCCTAATGAAGCGGTCGCCACTGCCTGCAGCATAACAGAGTGACTTCAGCCACATGAACAAACCACTCATTTACACACTCAGAACACCTATGTGAATGAGCCCTTAGGATTTGTTCAATTGGGAGTTGGGGGGGGGGGGGTTGGCGGTAAAATCCAGTGATTGAGCTGCGGTTGTATACAGCAAGACACAGAAACTTTCTGTACACAGCTAAAGTAGTGTGTGGAGAAAGTGGGGATTTCTGTTGTAAAGTGAAGGAAGGTAATCAGACTCGCTCTGGCTGCAAAGCTATGGGAAATTAAAGTAGAAGTCCACCCTAACACTAAAATCTCTAAATCTATAGGCATCCATGATCTAAGACTAACCTATCTAGCCCTGTAAAGAAGAAATCGCCATTCATACCTTTTCTGAAGCTGTTGCGTTCTCCAGTGGCGGAAACTCTGCAGAGGTCACAGCCGACAACGGCTAGGAAATGAATGGGAAGTGACGTCACCCATAGAGTTACTATGGGGCTTCCATTGTTGGCTGCCTGCTCTGCACCCACCTCCACAGAGAAGCCGCCACTGACAGCTCAGCGTGGGACCGAACCGATTTATTCTTTACAGGTCTAGATAGGTTAGTCCTAGATTGTGGATGCCTGTAGCTTTAGAGATTCTAGTTAGTCGCCCCAAATGAACCACTTCAGCCCTGGAAGGTTTTACCCCCTTCCTGACCAGAGCACTTTTTGCGAAACGGCACTGCGTCGCTTTAACTGACAATTGCACGGTCATGTGACGCTGTACCCAAACATAATTGAGGTCCTTTTTTCCCACAAACAAAGCTTTCTTTTGGAGGTATTTGATCACCTCTGCGGTTTTGAAAATTTTGAAAAAAAACACAATATTTTTTACTTTTTGCTATAATAAATATCCAAAAAAAAAAAAATGTCTTCATCAGTTTAGGCCGATATATATTCTTCTACATATTTTTGGTAAAAAAAGTTGCAATAGGTGTATATTGATTGGGTTGTTGAAAAGTTATTGCGTCTACAAACTATTGGAATAGATTTATGGTTTCTATTTATTTATTTATTTATTTTACTAGTAAAGGTGGCTATCTGCAATTTTTATTTGAACTGCGATATTTCGGGGGACAGGTCGGACACTTTTGACACTTTTTTGGGAAGCAGAGGCAAAAATAGCAACTGATTACTGTATAAATATCACAGTGAAGGGGTTAAACTGTAGGGGGCGATCAAAGGGTTAACTGTGTTCCCTCACTGTGATGTAACTGTGTAGGGGCTGGGCTGGCAGGGGCATGATAGACCTAACTGATCCTGATCACTGGGAACATTAGATCTGTCATCTGTCCCCTCACAGAATGGAGATCCGCCGTGTCTACACTGGCAGATTTCCGTTCTGGCTCTGTAAACGTGGGCCGCCGGTGAACATCGAGTCCGTCCGACCTGGGGGCACGCCCGCAACTGCACCTATGTGATCCGCCGTAAATATACAGCGATTCAAACCTGCCGCAGTAAAAGTGCATGAGCTGGTCAGCAAGTGGTTAATTAATCCAAATTTTTAGTTATTCGGATATATCCGAATACGCGAATTACAATATTAACAAATTTTACCGAATGATCTGAATAACGTAACGAAATTCGGAATGAAATTCACATCTAATTTTACATTGAACTCCAGTCGAACTGTACACATATTGCTGAAATCAAAGACTGTGCGTGTTATTTGAGTACCATTTCAAAATAAGGCTGTTTTTGTTAAGCCAAAGTTGATTTAAAGAGTCAATGTAATCATTCGATGATGATTTTTCCTTTGTTTGTTCACTTTGCTGCATTCGAATGGAAAACAATAGAATAATTTATTTTCGACTGATTCGAAAATTTATCGATTTGAACATTTTAAATAAAAAGAAATCAGTACATTCTAAGAAAATTCATGAATTCCAAATACGAATTCCAAATACGAATTGAACGAAACAACCTAATTTAACTAAACAAAATAACTAGATTAACGAATCGAAACAAAACAATTTTTTTTCGTCATGCACATGTATAATTTTAGTGTTAGGGTGGATTTCCCCTTTTGCGGTGAGTGCGCATTTTATAAGCACAATATGGTGGAGTTTAAGGTGGAAGGAAAAAGTAAGAAGAAGTGTAGAGAAAGAGAGATCGGGGGGAACAGAGGGATATCTTACAACATGCACCAGCTCCCTTATATAAATCAAGAACAATTTTAGATAAAAAGTAAGTAGGATTTCAGGGTAGCAAAATTAATTATTTTACATATGATTTTGATAAAAAAAAATATATATTTTATTTTAACCAATATAAAATTTAAATAAAGACCATTGAAGGCGAGTCATACAATATAAGTACAAATATAACGGTGTGCTCTCTACATGTTTCACCTTGATGTCGGCTTCCTCAGGAGTCTTTTCAACACCTTGTACAAAATTATATCATAAAGGTAAACAAAAGACATCTTTTAGTGTTACATACGATACATATGAGCCCCAACAGTTTTACACTGACATTGTACAAAAAGATATCTTTGTATTACATTTAAATCAGTTAATCTAAATAGAATGCATATAGAAAAATACATTGGGCTTTTATTGATAAATATACAATCATTATTAATACACTAAAAAAGTGTTGCTGGTTACCCAATAAAATACCGGAATAAATTGATTTTAATTTTACAAGGGGTTTTATATAAATGTGTACGTGTATTCTCTACACACTTCTACGTAATGCCAAGGATACACATGTTTTGCCATAATTAATTCATGCATCTAATAAATGAACTCGGGAATGTATTCAAAATTACATACATATACATACAGGTGCATAGAGAATTTTTGTTATATCCATTATTTTAATGACATTTTATTGTATTCATATTTCTAACATGTACTTATGTTTAATAGTTAATATGTTTTTAGTATGTAAATAAATTAAATTATTATTACAATTTTTTGTTTAAAATTAATTTTAATTCATTCCAATAAATTCAACTGTTTTGTAATTATATTTTGGTATGTGCATGTATCTTTAACCAGATTGACTGCTTCAGTATAATTATCTTTATTCGAAAATGGGTAAGAATCTAATAAACCATATCACATTTATAGTTACATTTTCTATATAAGAATCTTTAACCACTTGCCGACCGCCTCGCGTATATTTACTGCAATGTGGCAGCGGCCCGCGAATCGCCGTTTATAAACGGCGCGCGTACCCGCACCCAGCGCGGCCACAGCGGTCCATTTCTCTAGAGGACCGTTCAATCTACAGGAATAGACCAATGATTTTTGGTCTATACCTGCTAATCGGTCCTGGTGAATGGAATACCTCCACTGTCTGTGTAATGTAAACACAGACAAGGGAAGTGGTGTCACTCTCCCTCTCTCCTTCCCTTTGCATTCGAGAGGGGGGGGGCAGCAGAATCGTGAGTTGCACAATACTACATTACCACCAGTACACACAGGCACACTTTTAACCCTTTGATCGCCCCCCTGATCGCCCCCCCAGTTAAACTCTTCACTCCTGTCCCCCCTGTCACTGTGTCAGATCGTTCACTGATTGCTGTACTTGTGACCCTTGTGACACTAATCAGTGTTAGGGTAGGTAGTAGTAGGCCTAGGTAGGTATAAATACCTCACTTACAGCACCTAATAAAGTTTTTAACCCCTTGATTGCCCCCTGTCACTTGTGATCACCGTATAAGTGTCACGGGTGAAGCTAGCTAGACAGTTTTTTTCCCCCCATTAGATTACTCACCATATATATAATATATATATACCTTTTATAGGTTTTAACCCCTGATTGCCCGGCGGTGACACCAGTTAGGTTTTAGCGTGTGTTAGGATCAGCGTAAACATCAAGCAGGGCCAGTTGGTTAGGTACTCTGACCCGCACACACACACACACACATTAGATAGGTGTTAGATACTATTGCAGTATCTGATCATATCAATATCTGATTTGATCAGATATATATTAGCGTCCCCAGTACATTAGTGTTATAAAAAATGCAGTGTTAGCGGGATCAGCCTAGATAACTGCTAGCCCCTGCTTTTAGCCCCTCTGCCCAGCCCAGCCCACCCAAGTGCAGGATCAATAGATCACTGACACTTACCATACACAATAAACATATCTGCAGCATTCACAGAGATCACACCCAATCCCTGCGAAATCTGACAGTGATTTTGGTAGCGACTTGAAACAGGCTCTGACAACCAGGTGCGCTTTTTTGCCTGTGAGTCACACTAGTGTACCAATAAATTTAGCCCAACATGTCCAATCCGAAGTACACTAGTGAAGAGGCCTACGCGTTCAGGGCCGTCTTTACTGCGGGGCAAATGGGGCAGCTGCCCTGGGCCCTGTCTCATCTGTGGGGCCCAAAGAAGCTGCCCCCCTTCAGCCCGCGCAAATTGCGGCCGCTACGATCAGGCTGCAGAGCGCACAGGGGACATGGCAGCACTGTAATCCCGAGCCAGCAGAGAAGGGGTGGGGTCGGGATCTCCACTGGCGCTCCAACCTCTTCCAATGCCTTCTGCATGCTTGGGAGTGAGGTTCGGTATTCCCCAGCCAGCAGAGAGGTGGTGGGGCTGGGAGCTCCACTGACGCTCCAACGCCGCCCCTTGTAGACTGCATACTCAGGAAGAGCAGAGCTCAGAGTGGCAGCCCCCCGGACTTCTAAAGTGCATGGTAAACCTGACTGGCCAGGTATGTCCTCCCCCCATAGACTGCCTGACTGCTCTCCTAAACCCTGAGCTGTTGTTCAGCTCTAGAGCTATGAATTGCTGAAGTATGTGCGGTCTCTGGTCATCCCCTGTAGTATGTGCGCAGTCTCTGGTCATCACCTGTAGTATGTGCGCAGTCTCTGGTCATGACCTGTAGTATGTGCGCAGACTCTGGTCATCTCCTGTAGTATGTGTGCAGTCTCTGGTCATGCCCTGTAGTATGTGCGCAGTCTCTGGTCATCCTCTGTAGTATGTGTGCAGTCTCTGGTCATCTCCTGTAGTATGTGCGCAGTCTCTGGTCATCCCCTGTAGTATGTGCGCAGTCTCTGGTCATCACCTGTAGTATGTGTGCAGTCTCTGGTCATCACCTGTAGTATGTGTGCAGTCTCTGGTCATCAGCTGTAGTATGTGCGCAGTCTCTGGTCATCTCCTGTAGTATGTGTGCAGTCTCTGGTCATCCCCTGTAGTATGTGTGCAGTCTCTGGTCATCCTCTGTAGTATGTGTGCAGTCTCTGGTCATCTCCTGTAGTATGTGTGCAGTCTCTGGTCATCCCCTGTAGTATGTGCGCAGTCTCTGGTCATCCTCTGTAGTATGTGCGCAGTCTCTGGTCATCCCCTGTAGTATGTGCGCAGTCTCTGGTCATCACCTGTAGTATGTGCGCAGTCTCTGGTCATCCCCTGTAGTATGTGAGCAGTCTCTGGTCATCTCCTGTAGTATGTGTGCAGTCTCTGGTCATCCCCTGTAGTATGTGCGCAGTCTCTGGTCATCTCCTGTAGTATGTGTGCAGTCTCTGGTCATCCCCTGTAGTACTACTGGTCTCTGACGCGTGTATGATGTCTCCTACTGGTCTCTGACGCGTGTATGATGTCCCCTACTGGTCTCTGACGTGTGTAT
>BLSH010072506.1:337925-355360 GCA_018402905.1 Glandirana rugosa | reverse complement strand
ACATTTGGACAAGCCAGCTTCATTTTGGAATAAGGTGCTGTGGACTGATGAAACAAAGATTGAGTTATTTGGTCATAACAAGGGGCTTTATGCATCGCTGCTAAAGAACACAGCGTTCCAAGAAAAACACTTACTACCCACAGTAAAATTTGGTGGAGGTTCCATCATGCTATGGGGCTGTGTGGCCAGTGCCGGTACTGGGAATCTGGTTAAAGTTGAGGGTCGCATGGATTCCACTCAAATATCAGCAGATTCTTGAGAATAATGTTGAGGAATCAGTCACAAAGTTGAAGTTATGCCGGGGCTGGATATTTCAACAAGACAACGACCCAAAACACTGCTCAAAATCTACTTGGGCATTTATGCAGAGGAACAAATACAATGTTCTGGAATGGCCATCCCAGTTCCTGGACCTGAATATCATTGAACATCTGTGGGGTAATTTGAAGCGGGCTGTCCATGCTCGGCAACCATCAAACCTAACTCAACTGGAAAGGTTTTGTAAGGAGGAATGGTCCAAAATACATTCATCCAGAATCCAGACACTCATTACAGGCTATAGGAAGCGTCTGGAGGCTGTTATTTCTGCTAAAGGAGGCTTTACTAAATATTGATGTGATTTTTCTGTTGGGGTGCCCAAATTTATGCACCTGTCTGATTTAGTTTTGATGCATATTGCGCATTTTCTGTTAATCCAATAAACCTAATTTCACCACTGAAATATTACTGTCTCCTTCCGTTATCCGTTATAAACCAGTACTGCAGTAACACTTGGTGACGTGGCGAGTCCCATAAGTGCAGTTCAAGCTGGTGTGGCTAGCACAAGTAGTGTCCCGCAGCCACGAAGACTAAGACAAACAAAGGCCCGCAGAGCCCATAGTGCCCTTCCTGCCGTGCTTGCAAACCCTGATTGACAACCCACCACTGATGCAGCGCCCATACTTCCCCCATTCACTGGCAAACCCGGAATTCAGGTGAATACAGTTGACTTTAGGGCCATTGATTTTCATTCGCTGTTTTTCACCAAAGATCTCTATAGATCTATAGTGGACCAAAGCAATTTTTTATGCTGGTCAATACATTGCTGCTAACCCCCATTTGACACTTGCCAGAGACTGGAAACCAATTAAGGTTCCAGAATTGAAGTCCTTTCTGGGCCTTACCATCCTCATGGGCTTACATAAAGAACCTGAGTTGCAATCATATTGGTCCACTGACCCAATTCATGATATGCCCGTGTTCTCTGCTTGCATGGCCAGGACACGATACGAGTAGATCTTGTGGTTTATGCACTTCAACGATGATGAACTCTTTCGTCCATGTGGTGACCCTGGATATGATCGGCTCAACAAAATTCCCTCATAAATCACTTCAACCAGCAGTTCACAGCACTTTTTATTCCCAACCAAGTTGTGTGCGTGGACCAGTCCCTGATTAAATTTTCTGTCTGTCTTGCTTTCAAACAGTACCTCCCCAGCAAGCATGCCAGATACGGGGTCCAGATGTACAGTGTACACCCCTCACAGTTTTGTAAATATTTTATTATATCTTTTCATGTGGCAACCCTGAAGAAATTACACTTTGCTACAATGTAAAGTGGTGAGTGTACAGCTTGTATAACCGTGTAAATTTGCTGTCCCCTCAAAATAACACACAGACATTAATGTCTAAACCGCTGGCAACAAAAATGAGTACACCCCTAAGTGAAAATGGCCAAATTGGACCCAAAGTGTCAATATTTTGTGTGGCCACCATTATTTTCCAGCACTGCCTTAACCCTCTTGGGCATGGAGTTCACCAGAGCTTCACAGGTTGCCATTGGAGTCCTCTTCCACTCCTTCATGATGACATCGCGGAGCTGGTGGATGTTAGAGACCTTGCGCTCCTCCACCTTCTGTTTGAGGATGCCCCACAAATGCTCAGTAGGGTTTAGGTCTGGAGACATGCTTGGCCAGTCCCTCACCTTTACCCTCAGATTCTTTAGCAAGGCAGTGATCATCTTGGAGGTGTATTTGGGGTCGTTGTGTTGGAATACTACCCTGCGGCCCAGTCTCCGAAGGAGGGGATCGTGCTCTGCTTCAGTATGTCACAGTACATGTTGGCATTCATGGTTCCCTCAATGAAATGTAGCTCCCCAGTGCACTCATGCAGCCCCAGACCATGACACTACCACCACCATGCTTGACTGTAGGCAAGGCACACTTGTCTTTGTACTCCTCACCTGGTTGCCACCACACATGCTTAACACCATTTGAACCAAATAAGTTTATCTTGGTCTCAGCAGACCACAGAACATGGTTCCAGTAATCTATGTCCTTAGTCTGCTTGTCTTCAGCAAACTGTTTGCGGGCTTTCTTGTGCATCATCTCTAGAAGATGCTTCCTTCTGGGATGACAGCCATGCAGACCAATTTGATGCAGTGTGCGGCATATGAACTGAGCACTGGCAGGCTGACCCCTCCTCCCCTCCCACCCCTTCAACCTCTGCAGCAATGCTGGCAGGACTTATATGTCTATTTCCCAAATACAACCTCTGGATATGACGCTGAGCACATGCACTCTACTTCTTTGGTCGACCATGGCAAGGCCTGTTCTGAGTGGAACCTGTCTTGTTAAACCGCTGTATGGTCTTGGCCACCATGCTGCAGCTCAGTTTCAGGGTCTTGGTAATCTTCTTATAGCCTAGGCCATCTTTATGTAGAGCAACAATTTTTTGCCTGTGCCTGTGCCTTTGTAAGTTGTTTTTATGACCTCCTATTAATAAATTTTCATTGCATTGAGTTTGGGTGTGCAGCTGTTCCTCCTTTTTCTCCATCAACAATTTTATTTGTTCAGATCCTCAGAGAGTTCTTTGCCATGAGGTGCCATGTTGAACTTCCAGTGACCAGTATGAGAGAGTGAGAGCGATAACACCAAATTTAACACACCTGCTCCCCATTCACACCTGAGACCTTGTAACACTAACGAGTCACATGACACCAGGGAGCAAAGGAAAATGGCTAATTGGGCCCAATTTGGACATTTTCACTTAGAGGTGTGCTCACTTTTGTTGCCAGCGGTTTAGACATTAATGGCTGTCCGGGTTATTTTGAGGGGACAGCAAATTGACACCATTATACAAGCTGCACATTCACTACTTTACATTGTAGCAAAGTGTCATTTCTTCATTGTTATCACATGAAAAGATAGAATAAAATATTTACAAAAAATGTGAGGGGTGTACTCACTTTTGTGAGATACTGTATAAGCTCTGAGACACGGCCACAGGCTATACATGTAGCTTTATGGTTTATGAGGGCAAAGATAGTCACCTGAAGTATGCCCAGACTACATAGGGAGCACTGGCAAAATTGTGTGGAGTTTGGTGTCACCCTTATCATGAAAGGGGTGCCATTTGTACGTGGACAATTACTACCACTTTTAGTCACTTGTTTGATTACCAAATTGGCGCATGTGGCACCATGCAATCTAATCGCCGAGTCTTCCCCCAACGCCTGGTAGATTCCCGACTTAGACAGGGGGAGAGCCTGCTTGAGAAGTAGTGATTTGCTTGTGGCGAAGTGGAGGGATAAAAATAATGTTTTCGCTCTTTCTTCCCTTCACCCAGACATGGCTGTCCAAATATCAAAGGCGACTGGTGTTGTGGAGAAACCCCTCAGTGTCCATGAATATAACCAAAATATGGGAGGGGTGGACCTCAATGACCAGTTATTGGCGTCGTACTTAATTGCCCGTAAGAACGGACGCTGGTACAAAAAAGTGTCTCTTTACTTATTCCAATTGGCTATGCTGAATGCTTATGTGCTATACAGAGTGTCGGGACTGACTGGACCTCTCCTTCAATTCCAGGAAGAGATCGTCAGAGCCCTGCTGTATCCAGTTGGCTCTGCACTCCATCTTCTCAATCCAAATGCAGTGAGCCAGCTGCATGAGCTGCATTTTCCACATGCCATCCCTGGTACCCCTACCAACCGAGCCCCCCCAAAAAAACTGTTGTGTCTGCCGATGACGCGGACACAGGCGTGACACCCGTTATTATTGCCGATCCTGTTTTGATCAGCCTGGTCTCTGCATCAGTGACTGTTTCTACTACTACCATACACTAGTTGAGTATTAGCATAGGGAACAGCACTACACAGTAATAGGGCACACGTTCACAGGGTCTCCAAGATGTCACCGCATTTTGAGAGACCCCCAACCTGGAACTGTTAAAAAAAAGAAAGCGTACCAAAAAAAAAAAATTAAAAAGGTTATAGAAACAAAAAAAATAGAATAATGTAAGCCAAAAACAGTTGTACGTTTCCTGTTTTTCTATCTCTATTTTTTCTCTATTCTCTTTCTATTGTTCTCTCTATTGTTTTTTTGCACATACCTGTAATGTTTTGTTACTGTTTTTTATAAAAAAAAATAACAGGAATGTTATTTTTTTTATATGTTACTGTGTTTTATTAATCTTTATTTGGTTTTCAGGTACGCCAGCTGCAGCACTGATTTATTCATGGTGACAGCAATAGCGTTTGCTCCCACCATACATAAAGCAGTGACTCCAGCGCTGATGGAGGTGATTTCACCATCACAGTTAAAAAAAGAACATATATACCAGGGCAGGGGTGGAAATTGGGGCGGATTGCTCCTATGCTCTGGTATATATTTTTAAAAAGGGGCTATGCCCACCATTAGAAGTGGGTGGAAGAAGGGCGGTTTTCTAATGGTGGGAATACCCACCGATTGATTTTTTTCTTTACATTTAATCCACAGGCTGCACGAAAAAAAAAAGAACATTACAACATATGCCCAACAAGGACCAGCAACACATTAGTATGTTGCTGTTCTTAGAGTGGTTATACCGGAATGATGCCTGCAGGTATAGGTATCATCTATGTATTGTTCTTTTCAGCCGGTAGTCAGCTTTCATGTAAAAGCAATCTCCTATCCCACCGGGGAACCTGAGAATGAAGCCGGTGGTTCCGACAGCTGACCATAGAGCTGATCGAAGATTAGAATGGCTCCAATCATCTCTATGGCCTAAGACACCGGAGGCTATGAGCATTTCATGACTTTGGTTTCACCAGATATAAACCGCGCCATTGGGAGATTGGGGAAGCATTTTATCACATCGATTTTGGTGTGGTCAGATGCTTTAAGGGCTAAGGAGAGATTTAGAGTCTAATAGACCCCAAATTAAAGAAAAAAAAAAAAAAACATGTGACACTACCTATTTCACCATAGAGGATATTTAAATTTCCTGTGATAGCAATAAAAATGATAGAAAAAAAAAAGATGAAAGGGACAGTGTAAAAATAAAATTAAAATCAGATTGAATAATTAAAAAAATTAAATATCCTAAGCTAAGGAGAGATTTAGAGTCTAATAGACCCCACATTAAAAAAAAACAAAACATGTGACACTACCTATTTTTATCATAGAGGATATTTAAATTCCCTGTGATAACAATAAAAATTATTGAAAAAAAAGATGAAAGGGACAGTGTAAAAATAAAATTAAAAGCAAAATTAATAATTACAATTAATAATATAATAATTAATAAATTACAAATTGCAACACCCACCATTTTAGTCTGTAGGGCCTCTGCTTTAAAAAATATATATAATGTTTGAGGGTTCAAAGTAATTTTCTAGCAAAATAAATATTTTTTCATGTAAACAAAAAGTGTCAGAAAAGACTTGGTGGGTGATGTGTGGCATAAGCTTCTAATGTTGGGCATAAAATGTCAGGAAAGTTCAACCCCCCCCCCCCCAATTACCCCATTTTGGAAAGTAGACACCCCAAACTATTTGCTGAGAGGCATGTTGAGTCCATGGAATAAATTTTTTTTTTTGTCGCAAGTAATTCAAAAATGACAAAAAAAAAAAAGTACACAAAGTTGTCACTGAAATTATATATTGCTCACACATGCCATGGGTATATGTAGAATAACACCCCAAAATACATTCTGCTGCTTCTCCTGAGTACAGGGATACCACCTGTGTGAGACTTTTTGTGAGTCCATTGGAATACAGGACCCCAAAAACCAATCACCGCCTTCAGGATTTCTAAGGGCGAAAATTTATGTTTCACCCCACACTACCTATTACAGTTGTGGAGGCCATGAAATGCCCAGATAACAACTCCCCCCCCCCCTGCCCAAATGAGCCCATTTTGGAAAGTAGACACCCCAAGATATTTACTGAGAGGCATGTTGAGTCCATGGAATATTTTATATTTTGCCACAAGTTTCGGGGAAATTACTTTTTTTTTTCACAAAGTTGTCACTAAATCATATATTGCTCAAACATACCATGGATATATGTGAAATTACACCCCAACATACATTTTGCTGCTTCTCCTGAGTACGGGGATACCACATATGTGAGACTTTTTGGGAACCTAGCCGCGTACAGAACCCCAAAAACCAATCACCGTCTTCAGGCTTTCTAAGGGCATAAATGTGATTTTACTCCTCAGTACCTATCACGGTTTTGGAGGCCCTGAATTGTCAAGGTAGCACAAAAGCCCCCCAAATGACCCCATTTTGGAAAGTAGGCACCCCAAGGTATTTGCTAAGAGACATGATGCATATTTTGCAGCTCTCATTTGTTTTGGAAAATGAAGAAATAAACTGAAAATGTATTTTTTTATTTTTTCAAATTTCAAAACTTTGTGACAAAAAGCGAGACCTGCAAAATACTCAACGTGCCAGCATATAGCTTGGAGTGTCTACTTTCCAAAATGGGGTCATTTGGGGGGGGTTGTGCTATCTGGGCATTCCATGGCCCCCGAAACTGTGATAGGGAGTGAGGAGTAAAATCACCATTTTATGCCCTTAGAAAGCATGAAGGTGGTGATTGCGTTTCGGGATCCTGTACACGGCTAGACCGCCAATAAAGTCTCACATATGAGGTACTCAGGAAAATCAGCAGAATGTATTTGGGGAGGGGCTTTTGTATCACATTGGAAGCTGAGGGATTTCATTCTACACAGAATCCTGATTAGGCTCTGCCCATGACCGACCTGTGAAGCCCCGCCCACTCCCACCTATGTCCCTCCTTTGCCCACCCACTGCTTTAGATCCTAGACCTAGCTTGTCTGTAATAACTTGTGGCTGTTTTACATAGCATATACCCAGCTATTGATTGGCAGATGGGTGTGTGTTATGTAAAATAGACTGAGCATCATTGAAGGCTTGGAGGACTGATAGATAGACAAGCTATTTCACTAGCAGGAAATTACATCTGAGCTCTGCTCTACTCCTCCCATCATCATTACTTGTATACAGCAAAGCAGGACTGCTGGAGGGGATTATAGACCAGAATTGCAGTACATGGTAGGAAAATAATAATTTCAGCTATTATGTTTATTACCATGTGTAACTTTCAGGTCTTTATATGAGTATTTACTAAATACTCTTTTTATGTATTAGGGATTGTCTGTTTTGGCCGTTAGCTACTTGGTACGCCCTCTTGAGCAGGGACCTGCCCTAGTCCAAAAAACCTGTTTGAAGAGCTTTTGCTTCTATTTTGAAGTCTTCTTGCCTGAAGCAATTGCGCTTCAGACGCAAGTATTGACTATAAGGGATACTTGCAATTAAAAGCCCTGGATGTGAGCTGTTTGCATTCAAAATAGCGTTGCCTGATGATGGCTTTCTATACAAGTAGATCCAAGATTCCCATCCTCATCCACAAAAATCTGAATATCCAAAAAATTGACTGATTGCTGATGATATGCCATTCTGAAATTGAGGTTAAAGTCATTGTTTTGCAAGTTGTTCAAGAAAACAATTAGATAATTTTGGGATCCTGTCCAAAGTAAAAAAATATCATCTATAAATCTTTTCCAGAGGGCTATCTTCTCCAAATATTTCATCAAATCGTCCCTGGAATGCTCCCACCCTCCCAGATACAGGTTGGCATAGGATGGGGCACAACGAGTCCCCATAGCTACCCCCTGTATCTGGAGGTAGTGGGAGAGATTGAACAGAAACACATTATTATTCACAATAAATCTCAGGAGGCTAAGGATAAATTGGTTATATGGGGCTGCTGTGGTGCCTCTTTCAGATACGAAGCCCTCCACAACCCTGACCCTCCACTCATGGGGGGGTGAAGTTGTAGACGGCCTCAACATCTATAGTGATTAGCCAAGCATCTTTTGGTATATCAATCCCATCAAGAGCGTGAATCAGATCGCTGGTGTCCTGAATATGGGATGTCAGAGCTTTTACGTGCGGCCTCAAATAGTCGTCGCCTAGTTGGCTCGCAGAGTCCGTCAAGCAAACATTGCCTGATACGATTGGCCCACCCGGAGGCTGAATGAGGCTCTTATGTATTTTGGGCAGGGCATACAGGGTTGGTGTCTTGGGAGTTTTCACATCAAAATATTCAAAGGTTTTTTTAATCAATCAATCCCTTAGCAAAGGCTGCGGTAATTAGATCCCTGTACTTCCTAGTCATTCTCCCCAAATAATTATCTGGAACTTTTTTATACCAATCTTGATTTTTGAGTATATGCAACACCATATCTTCATATTTAATACGATCTATGACTACGATATTGCCCCCCTTGTCAGACGGTTTTATTACTTTGTCTGGATTGGCTATCAGACTTTCTAGGGCCATTTCTTGAGCTGAATTAAGATTAGGCTGACAGGGCTCCTTCTATTTTGTATGTTGGATTTCCTTGACTAATATTGGGGTTGGCTTTGAGCAAAGGAAAGTCCCGAGATTTGCATCTATAGGATTGTGGGGCAGGGAAACTAGGTTTCAACAATAGGCCTAAAGTTTCAGAGGGAAAGAGGACACCCTCCAACTCAGAGGTTAACTCATCAGGAGAGTGGCCTTCCTCCCATAGATCCATCAGTTCTTGGATGGATTTGAGATCTTCCATAGAGAGATCTTCCCAGATCTCACTCGGAGGATTGGGATCAGGCGGACTTTGATGTTTGTCATATCTGACTTTAAACATTAATTTACAAGTGAATATGTAAACATCTTTAATCAATCGGTTAATTTTCTGAGTAGGGCAAAAAGTTAGGCCTTAGGCCAATACCCTCCGTTGATCTTCAGTTAGATCAAAGGATGAGAGATTTATGACTTCAAGTTTAGTGGATTCATTTTGGGTTTGGTGGAATCCACAATGGGCACCTTTTTCAGATCCAAAGGGGACTGTGATGTGAAAATGGGTGCAGTGCAAACATCACTGTTAGTAATATTGGTGTTTACTAGACTTACCTTCATCACCATCACCTTTACGTTTTTGTGATCCTTTTCCTTTAAGTGTTTGATAACGTGTGTTCGCCTGAATTGAGGAAAGAGGGGATAGAGAGGAACCATCAGAATCATTTAAGTTATTTGTTAATGTATTTTGTTGTGAAACATTTCTCAAAGCACTTCATCTTTTATCACCCTCTTGTGACCATTTATAGGCCTCACGGGAATCATAGGGCAACTTGTCCCTAGCAAACTTCTTTTGCTTATTTTTTGGTAAGTCCCCCACGAAAGATTCAATATGTATTTTTAGGTCACTCCCACATTTTTCAAAGCTCGAGTCCAACAACAAATTGGCATTGTCTGTGTATAATTTTTCAATCTCTTTATCCACTGCATTAATTTTAGTGGTATATTGTTGACACAGAATATCCATCATTTTCAATGAGCAATTTTGTTTGTTTTGAGGTCGGGCTCCAGCTTTTTTTTAACGTTCAGAAAAATTTGTATACGCAAGCCCCAGCGGCCATCTTTTCTTCTGTATACTTAGCAAAGTATTTTTTGTTCCAATAAATCCTAGATTTCTTTTCTAATAGCCTTTGAAGTCTAAGGAAGAAGCAATCTAAAGTAATTCCTCCTATGGAGGTGCTTTGGGCTTTGTGGATTTTATCCATCATGCCTACAAAGGCTTCTCCACAATAATTAGCGATTGTAAGGAGATATTTTGTAAGGATAATGCCCTATGTTTAAACGATTAAGCAGAGAATGGAAACAGTCTAATGGTCTAAACAGAATAATTGATACAACAATTAATAGGAACAACACAATTTTACATATATACTCCCTTGAAATTCTCCCGATCAGAAGAAGTAATGGTGATTGAACACCTGAAAATAACAAGAGAAAGAGAGATCGGAGGAAACAGAGGGATATCTTACAACATGCACCAGCTTCCTTATATAAATCAAGAACAATTTTAGATAAGAATTAAGTGGGATTTCACGGCGCCAAAAGAATTTATTTTACATATGATTTTGATAAATAAATATATATTATATTCTAACCAATATAAAATTTAAAAAAAGACCATTGAAAGTGAGTCAAACAATAGAAGTACAAATATAACGGTGTGTGCTCTACATGTTTCGCCTTGATGTCGGCTTCATCAGGAGTCTTTTCAACACCTTGTACAAAATTATATCACTAATGTAAACAAAATACATATTTTAGTGTTACATACAATACATATGAGCACGGGCAGTTTTACACTGACATTGTACAAAAATTTATCTTTGTATACATTTAAATCAGTTAATCTAAATAGAATGCATATAGAAAAATACATCAGGCTTTTATTGATAAATATACAATCATTATTAATACATAAAAAAAGTGTTGCTGGTTACCCAAATAGCACCTGATCCTCACCTCAGGTCACAGAGAATACGGAAAAGCGGATGCTGTTAAATATGGACAATCCAGGGGCATCAGTGAGCCATAGAGAAGATAATACCACTGACGGAATAAACTGATTTTAATTTTACAAGGGGTTTTATATAAATGTGTACATATATTCCCTACACATTTCTATGGAATGCCCAGGATAAACATTTTTTGCCATAATTAATTCATGGAGCTAATAAATGAACTTGGGAATGTATTCAAAATTGCATACATATACATGCAGGTGCATACAGAATTTTTGTTATATCCATTATTTTAATGACATTTTATTGTATTTATATTTCTAACATGTAATTATATTTAATTTTTTATATGTTTTTAGTATGTAAATAAATTAAATTATTATTACAATTTTTTGTTTCAAATTAATTTTATTTCATTCCAATAAATTCAACTGTTTTGTAATTATATTTTGGTATGTGCATGTATCTTTAACCAGATTGACTGCTTCAGTATAATTATTTTTATTCGAAATGGGCAATAATCTAATAAACCAAATGAGATTTATAGTTAAATGTTCTATATAAGAATCTTTAAACCAATAAGCTGCTTCAATAAAAGTATTTTTCATTTCAGGGCGAGAAAAAACCCACCTGTTCAAAGTTAAGCAAACTGATTATGAAAATCAGTTGCTGCTTCAAAGCTTGTTGTCACGATGAGGCACATATACATCAGCGGGTTAAATTAATCTGTTAAATTCAGACAGAGGGAAACAAGATCTCACTGTCTGCTGGTTTATATTGTTTACTATATGTTCCTAACAAAAATCAATGTGCTATTTGGTCTCACCTGCAATTTCTTAATTGGTAAGCATCAATTGCCGCACTTTGTTGCAAGAGTTTCCTCCATACACAGTGCGTGCAAGGAGGTGAAATCACCTGTGCAAAAACAAGAGGGATAAGCAATCGGAAATAGTTACATTTGAATCAGCCATAGATAACGTGGCTAGGTGGCACATAGTTCATTTCATCGTAAAGTGTTTTACCTTGTCCCCAGAAGAAGTGTATTTGACATTTCAGCATTCTGTGGTGTGGAGAAAAGTTTGGTACTTGGATTCTTTTTTGGACTTTAAATGTGCACATTATTTATGTCCTTCTATAGTGTATTGGATTAATTGATTATTTAGTAGCGCCGGAATTATATTGATGTCCAAACATTAAACAATATCATTTTCTCACCATTTACATTAGTCGTCACTTGCTTGACACAGGACAGCATTTAGGCTAAAGGCCCATACACACGATGCAAATTTCGGACGGGAATTTTCGTTCGTCAGCCGATCTTCTAAAATTCTTACCGCTAGTATGCTCCTTTTGACAGCCGATTTGTGATTTTTTGTAAGACAAAAGCTGGTTGTGCAGACTGGAAATTTTTTTTCATATGGCAACTCAACGTCCGATTTTCCTATCATTAGTGCATTTTCTTACGAAAAAAATATCGTACAATCAGGACTACGCATGCTCAGAAATGAAAAAATACATACAAAAATAATCATCACATTACGTCACGTCTGACATTGATTTAGGTCGTACGAAAATTTTCGTATTGTTAGTACAATCTTCACTTTCGACATGAGACAAGCATCCAGCAAAAAACAGACGTTCTGTCGTCCGAAATTCGCATCGTGTGTATGAGGCTTTATACAGCATAGCGCTGTAGATAAGGAGTCTGTGTCCCGATCTTTTTATCTTTACAACTTCGAGCCAGAGTTGTAAAGATCAGAGATCGGGACACAGACTCCTATCTGCAGCACTATGCTGTCTTGTGTCAAGCAAGTGACAGCTAAAGAAAGCAGTAAGAAAATTACATTGTTTCAAGTTTGCCTAAGGCCCCTTTCACTCTTGTGCAACCCGATTTTACTGCAATTTTGCCACAATTTTACAGCGATTTTGACGCGATTTGGGATCAGTAAGACTTCGGTCTGACTTTGTTGCAACTTTGGCTCAATGAAAACATATTACAAAGTCGTATAGAAGTAGTACGGAAATCGCATCTATATTATTCAGGTGCAATTTGCATGAGACTTTGAGGGTTTAACATTGAAGTCTATGGTCCTCAAGTTGCATCAAAGTTGGACCAAAGTAATGCAGGGACTACTTTGAAGTCGGCACGATTTGAAAGTCATACAGATATGAACGGTACTCATTGGAATGGAAATAATGGGGAACGACTTGTCATGGGACTTTGCAGTCCCAAATCGCAGGACAACTTGCACAAGTGTGAAAGGGGTCTAACACAAGTGACTACTCTTTTTTTAAAAGGTGCTCATTTTTCATTTTCATTTTAAACACATAACAATACAAGAAAAAAGAAAAGGGGAATACCATCAACAGACGATGATTGTGAACTGTTGGCTACACAGAGCCCATCAAGAATCAATGTTTACCATACCAACCGAGTAGGACACAATAACGCGTTCAGACACATGGACTTTGGCATAACCAAGAACCAAAAATGTAACTAAAAAAAATGCACCAGGTAAGGTGGCGCTTCATGTTCGATTCAACCCATTCATACCGACCCACAATCACACAAGTGGCTACTCTAGTAGCGCTCCCTATTTTATAATTTTTAGGCTAAATATTACAAGAGAATTTTCATTTCCTGTTCATGGTACTTCTTTGCCTTACTAAATAAACATGAAGTCTGGTAGTTTGATATGTGTGGATACAGTGGGTAAAATAAGTGTTGAACACATCACCATTTTTCTAGGTAAATAGATTTCTAAAGGCGCTATTGACATGAAATGTTCACCACATGTTGGTAACAACCCATGCAATCCGAACATACAAAGACATCAAAACAATTAAGTTCAGAAATGAAGTTATGTGTAATACAATGTAATGACAAAGTGAAAAAGTATTGAACACGCTAACGGAAATTTATTTAATACTTGGTACAAAATCCTTTGTTGGTAATGACAAGTAGGTCTCCTGTATGGAGAAACTAATCAATTGCATTGCTAAGGTGTGATTTTGGCCCCATTCTTCCACACAGTCTTCAGATCTTGAAAGTTCCGTGGGCCTCTTCTATGAGCTCTGATCTTTAGTTCTTTCCTTAGATTTTCTATTGGATTCAAGTCAGGTGAGTGCCTGGGACATTCTAGCAGTTTCTTTTTTCTTTCTTTGAAACCAATTGAGTTTCCTTGGCTTTGTGTTTGGGATCATTTTCTTGCTGAAATGCCCACCCTCGTTTCATCTTCATCATCCTGGTAGATGGCAGCAGATTTCTATGTCTTGGTACTTTTTTCCATTCATCCTTCCTTCAAGGGTATGGAGAGTGCCACTACCGTATGCTGAAAAACAGCCCCACACCATGATGTTCCCACCTCCAAACATCAATGTTGGTATTTAACCTGCAAACATGGTGTGTTTTATTTTATTATGACATTTGTGCCTTGCTTTTGTGCAAGTATATTTACAGTATTTTTACATGAATCAATTACTTTTGTCATGTAATGTATGCCTATATATGGTAATAAAATATGTTTTACTTTTACCTCATGTGTCAACTACCTCATTTAAAGTCCCAAACTCCCTTTTTTTCTTTTGACTAAAATAGGGATGGAGGCACGTCGCACAATGTGCCTCATTTAAAGTCCCAAACATACCCCCCATTTTTTCTATATTCTCCCAGAATTTCACAGGCTTCTCTATATGTTGTGCAGCAAACTTTAAACAAGCTTTAACATGCTTTTTCTGAGGGAAACTGAGGGAGAAGAGAAATATTGGAATACTGGTCAGTACCAATGTGCGAAGGTTTATTTGATGTATAAGAATAAATCACCTCTAATGTTGGGTGTCCTATGAGTGTGAATATTGCTGTGTTATGTGAAACTATTTGTTTCTTTTTTTTACATTTTAGAATAAGCTGCCTTAAAATTGTGCACTATTTTAAAGGCTGCCTTGACTGAAAAAAAGATTGATAAACACTATTGTGTTTCTCTGTTATAAAACTATAGCATTAATATTAACTACCAAATAACAAACTATTGACATTCTCATAGCCATACCCCCATCTTAAGATCATTTATTGTACAAACTATGTAGCACCCACCTGCATAGACTGCTAGGATGTTACGTAAATTTTTATTTTTTTTGTGTCACTCCTTTGTAGTCATAGGAGCAGAGGGTGACTTCTTTGGGCTGCAGGTTTGACTATTCCCCCTGCCTTACGGGGGCTTCTGGTTCTGGATCATAGGGTGGGGAAAGTCAAACATGCAGGGAATATATTTATTGAGTACCAGCCAATTCCCAGGAGGGTTGGCCCATCAGGTGGCTGGAGAGGCCGATAAATAGTGTGAACTCCAGAGTAACAGGGTCTTCCTGTAGAAGGGATTCCACCAGGTTGGGAATTCCCCATTCCCACCCCAATGAAAAGTCCTACCAAGTCCAATTACTGTTCATCAAGGTCTCAGCTAATGAGAGGCTTGGAGGCATGGAGGAGTTCAGCTATGAGGAAAGATTAGCTGAACTAAATTTGTTCTCTCTTGAGGAGAGGAGATTAAGGGGGATATGACTAAAATGTATAAATACATTAATTGTCCATATAGTGAACTCATTGTAGAGTTTTTCACCTCAATGTCATCATAGAGGACAATGGGGCACTCTTTATGTCTGAAGGAAAAGACATAAAGAGTGCTCCAAAAGAAAAGTCTTTTTCACAGTAAAAGTTGTGAAAATGTTTAATAAACTCTCGCATGAGCTGGTTCTGGCCAGCTCAGTAGATTGTTTTAAAAAAGGCCTGGATGCATTCCTAAATGAACATAATACAAATGGATACTACTATAGATTAAATTGGATGGAATATCCAATTGCCTCTTGGGGAAGGATTTTTTCCCCTGCTGGAGCAAATTGGATCATGCTTTATTGGAGTTGTTTACCTTCCTTTGGATCAACTGTGGGTATAGGATAGTGTATATGGAGGTTTTCTATTTGAGTGTGTCTGTGTTTTTTTTTCTCTTTGTTGGTTGAACTGGATGGACTAGTGTCTTTTTTCAACCAGATTAACTATGTAGCTGTGGCAGAGGTGGAGGGCCTACATCTAAGGTTATCTTCTACACCCCAAGTAAGTATCACCTGAGGGATCCAGTCTGCAGAACCTCACTAGAAGACATCTGGAGGAAGCTGAATGGGCACAGCTGCTCCTTGGCCTTGTGAATACTGAGTGTTCAACAAGATCCTGGTGACTGGGTGCAATTGGGATATCTGAGCCAAGTAGTTCTTCTTTAAAGGGGTCCCTAAATCTGGCATTTTCCCTAGTCACTTGAAAAGGGGAATGTAATCTGAAGTGAAGGTGAAGAATTGCTTCTGAGGATCGTAACACAGCAAAGAGTGTCCTGTTATTGCACCTTATCGTTGAGACTAGAGTATACCATACCCTTCACCAGTGATGGTGAACCTAGGCACCCCAGATGTTTTGGAACTACATTTCCCATGATGCTCTGTACTCTGCAGTGTATGAACATCATGGGACATTTAGTTCCAAAACATCTGGTGTGCCAAGATTTGCCATCACTGTCCTACATCCTCCCCCATCACTAAGGTTTCTAGCAATAAATAACAGAAAAGGAAATTCCCCTAGACTGCTCCTTGTATCGGTGTGCTTGATCTTTGTGTGTGCTGGCAGCCTCTGCACTAGCAGGGGAGACCTTTTATCATCATCATCAACCAGCAGCCTCTTCAAGGGTACCGCTACAAATACATAACTTACCATGGTGTACCAATTCCCTTTAAAAATCCACCCACCAGATCTCTTGTCTCAAGGAGAGCTCTCCTATATACAATTTTGACAATACTGTCATGCCAACTATGCAAAACAGATGTCTAAAAGAAGGGATAATTGGGAAGGAAAAAAACAAGTACAATCAATAAAATACATGCAACGTGATGTCATGGAACAAAACCAACAATATGTCAAGATATTTATATGGCGTGATAGTCATCACATCTGTGTGTGTATATCACACAGTATAAATATATTGTCATACTGTCTGTTGGTTTTGTTTTTCAGGACAGCTTAGTCTGCATATAAATGTTGAATAAAATCGTTAGTTTTAATTGCATAGAGTTATAGGAATTCCATATATTTTTTTGCAACAGTGATCCATATAATGACATTTTCATTTCTATTTTTAAAATTTTAATTTCAGCACCATCACAATCTAATTCTTACAAGTACCTTTGTAAAGACCATATAAACGCTTTTGTTTTCTTATTTTTTTCTGAGAATTATTTTACAAAGAATTATTTTGCTATGTCATAAGAATATCACTAACAACATTCTGACCTGTTAACATGTAAATTCAATGTTTCCGTCACAATTCACAATTCATATGAAGATAAAAATCCACTTGCAATACATATGAATTGCTACAGATCTAAGGCTAGGTTCACATTTGTGCGTTTCAGGAAAGAATGTGGTACTGGACACTATGGGGTTGATTTACTAAAGGAAAATAGACTGTGCACTTTGCAAGTGCATTTGCTCCAGAGCTTAGTAAAGGAGAGTGAGCTCTGCTGACTTCCATTATCCAATTATGTACAAGCAAAAAATGCAGTACTCTTTATTTTACCCAATTTACTAAGCTCTGGAGCAATTGAACTTATGTTGCAAAGTGTAATTGCACCTAGCAAGTGCAGTTGCTCCAGAGCTTAGTAAATTAGGTAAAGCTTCAATTTGCAAAGTGTACCCAATCACATGCAAGGAAAATAAAAAATACTGCATTTTTTGCTTGTACATGATTGGATGTTGGAAGTCAGCAGAACCC
>BLSH010072506.1:317902-328465 GCA_018402905.1 Glandirana rugosa | reverse complement strand
GGAAGGTGGAGGAGCGCAAGTTCTCTAACATCCACCATCTCCGTGATGTCATCCTGGAGAAGTAGAAGAGGACTCCAGTGGCAACCTGTGAAGCTCTGGTGAACTCCATGCCCAAGAGGGTTAAGGCAGTGCTGGAAAATAATGGTGGCCACACAAAATATTGACACTTTGGGCCCAATTTGGACATTTTCACTTAGGGGTGTACTCACTTTGTTGCCAGCGGTTTAGACATTAATGGCTGTGTGTTGAGTTATTTTGAGGGGACAGCAAATTTACACTGTTATACAAGCTGCACACTCACTACTTTACATTGTAGCAAAGTGTCATTTCTTCAGTGTTGTCACATGAAAAGATAGAATAAAATATTTACAAAAATGTGAGGGGTGTACTCACTTTTGGGAGATACTGTGTATATATATATATATATATGTGATTCTGCATACAGCAGCCACCCCGTAGCAGTAAATCTACAGGAGGCGGCTGCTAAGTGGATAAACTAGAGTTAAAACAATACTATACAGAGGAATCTTGACATAAAGCAATGCGGCTTCCACATTGCAAATGTGTGCAACTAAAACCTCTGTTCTTAGACCCCTTTCATACTGGGGTGGTTTTCAGGCGCTTTAGCGCTAGAAATAGCCTCTGCAAAGCACCTGAAAAGCGCCTCCCATTCAATGCAGTGTGTCTTTTCACACTGGGGCGGCACTTGTGACCACAATTTCACATAATAAATCAGTACTTTTAGTTCAGATTTTCTACATAAAATCTTGTGGTATGTTGAAAGGGGGGGGGGGGGGGTGGTAGTGGTTAAACACTAAGCCGCCATTCACACTGGTGTGACTTGTCATGTAATTTGACAGATCCACGTTGCATGACAAGTCGCACTCTATCTCTGGCTGTGGAACTGTTCATATCAGTGTCACTCCGTCTTGCTCTGATTACAAAAGGGCTCCTGCACTATTTTTGGCGATTTCATGTGCGACTTGCATTGACATCTGTGTATGAAGCCGCACAAATGTTGGCAAGCTGCACATGAAATTGCACAAACCGGTGGCTTTGAAATTGAGCGGAAGTAGTGCAATTTCAAAGCCGCATTCGGTGTATTTAAGTTCATCATCCACCACCATCAACAAAATGCACCATCTGTGGTAGATCACTCTTTAGAGTGTTGTGTACTTTAAAATGTATTTGAACCATCGACATGGACAGACATTCAACAGAACTTCTTTACTTCTCTCCAACACAGACATACAGGAACCATAGATGCTCTAAAATACATAGCTCTACCAAAACAATAATGAGGTCAACATATTTACAATTCTTCCCCCTACTGGATGGAGAGCAGAATAACACACTAATACATAACAAGAGGGTATTTGAATGGCAGTGCGGAGACATTTTGGCACCTACTTGCCATCTGATTTAAAGTCTTATGCAGCTTCTAAATCTTCCTTTTATGTCAAAATACTGCTGCTATATACTTTTTTTCATCTGTATATTGCAGTCGAGTGATAAACTGAAAAGAGCCAGGGCTTCTACAGTGTTCATATAGGAGGAGATTTCACTCTCTGATGATGTAACTTCCTTTGCTCAGTTCACAAATAAATCACTGCCTCTAGAAATGCACTGTAGTCTGTGTCCATGTGAAACAGGAAGATCGAACAGTGCATGTGCAACTTTTCCACACTGCGTGCATGTAGTATAGTATAGTAGAGTGTAATATAGTAGACAGGGCAAGAAGGAAGTATCTGGCCATACAAGATCAAACAGCCTTTTTACACAATACAGAGGATTAACCCCTTAAGTTACAAAGTGAGCATAACAAGCAGTGGCGGCTGGGGAAATTTTGGGATGGGGGGGCGCCAGACTCCGCCCTTCCTTTTTGACCCCTCCCACTTCGCATAAGCCCCACCCCTTATTGTTTCCACCCCTTGTGTCAGGAGTATACAGCCCAGCATCACCAGATAGGGTATACAGCATCACAGATAGTGGTATATACAGCATCACCAGATAGGAGTATACAGAGTCACCATATAGCAGTATTCAGAGTCACCATATACTGTAGCAGTATACAGTCACCATATAGCAGTATACAGAGTCACCATATAGCAGTATACAGAGTCCCAGGTAGCAGTATACAGAGCCCCAGATAGCAGTACACAGAGCCCTAGATAGCAGTGCACAGAGTCACCATATAGCAGTATATAGAGCCCCAGATAGCATTATACATGGGACCCAGATAGCAGTATACAGGGGTCCCAGATAGCAGTATACAGGGGTCCCAGATAGGGTATACAGAGTCCCAGGTAGCAGTATACAGGGTGCCAGGTAGCAGTATACAGGGGTCCCAGATAGGTTATACAGAGCCCCAGGTAGCAGTATATAGGGTGCCAGGAAGCAGTATACAGGGTGCCAGGTAGCAGTATACAGGGGTCCCAGATAGGGTATACAGAGCCCCAGGTAGCAGTATACAGGGGTCCCAGATAGCAGTATACAGGGGTCCAAGATAGGGTATACAGAGCCCCAGGTATCAGTATATAGGGTGCCAGGTAGCAGTATACAGGGTGCCAGGTAGCAGTATACAGGGGTCCCAGATAGCAGTATACAGAGCCCCAGGTAGCAATATACAGGGTGCCAGGTAGGGTATACAGGGTCCCAGATAGCAGTATACAGAGCCCCAGGTAGCAGTATACAGGGTGCCAGATAGGGTATACAGCATCACAGATAGTGGTATATACAGCATAACCAGATAGGAGTATACAGAGTCACCATATAGCAGTATTCAGAGTCACCATATACTGTAGCAGTATACAGTCACCAAATAGCAGTATACAGAGTCACCATATAGCAGTATACAGAGTCCCAGGTAGCAGTATACAGAGCCCCAGATAGCAGTATACAGAGCCCTAGATAGCAGTGCACAGAGTCACCATATAGCAGTATACAGAGCCCCAGATAGCATTATACATGGGTCCCAGATAGCAGTATACAGGGGTCCCAGATAGCAGTATACAGGGGTCCCAGATAGGGTATACAGAGTCCCAGGTAGCAGTATACAGGGTGCCAGGTAGCAGTATACAGGGGTCCCAGATAGGTTATACAGAGCCCCAGGTAGCAGTATATAGGGTGCCAGGAAGCAGTATACAGGGTGCCAGGTAGCAGTATACAGGGGTCCCAGATAGGGTATACAGAGCCCCAGGTAGCAGTATACAGGGGTCCCAGATAGCAGTATACAGGGGTCCCAGATAGCAGTATTCAGGGGTCCAAGATAGGGTATACAGAGCCCCAGGTATCAGTATATAGGGTGCCAGGTAGCAGTATACAGGGTGCCAGGTAGCAGTATACAGGGGTCCCAGATAGCAGTATACAGAGCCCCAGGTAGCAATATACAGGGTGCCAGGTAGGGTATACAGGGTCCCAGATAGCAGTATACAGAGCCCCAGGTAGCAGTATACAGGGTGCCAGGTAGGGTATACAGGGTGCCAGGTAGCAGTATACAGAGCCCCAGGTAGCAGTATACAGGGTGCCAGGTAGGGTATACAGGGTGCCAGATAGCAGTATACAGAGCCCCAGGTAGCTGTATACAGGGTGCCAGGTAGGGTATACAGGGTCCCAGGTAGCAGTATACAGGGTGCCAGATAGCAGTATATAGAACCCCAGGTAGGGTATACAGTCACCAGCCTCAACAGCCCCCCCCCCAGGTCGGGACTTACCCCATCTAATAGGCAGGCTCAGGCTGGCAGTGTTGCAGAGATCGGCATGCGGAGAGCGGGCTGACATTATGCAGAGGCAGCGCTAGCGGAGAGCATGCTGGCAGTCTGCTCAGAAGTCCCGGGGAGTGCTGTGCCTGCGAGTAATCACGCAGCCAGCATGTCCACCATAGTCCTGCCCCCACCAACAGCATCCAATGACAGAGAGTCATTGGCTCTGATGGCTCAGGGGGCAGCCAATCAGTCTATGTGTGTGCGCTTGTTCAGCGCACACACATAGACTTTAATGGCTGACCTATCGGCTCACTACTTGCTGTCAGCTGACAGCAAGGAGCCGAGGAAAAAAAAGAAAAGTCAATATACCGGCGCCACCTGCGGGGGGCCGAGCTGACTTTTTTTTTTCCTTCTCAGCGGCGGGGAGGCGGCGTCCAAGCGCCCCTTATGCACCAGCCGCCGCTGATAACAAACATGATATTCCGCATATACAGACTGATTTTACTGTTGTGGGTTTAGTAACACTTTAAGCCCTAAAAAGCTACACCACTGTGCTGGTTGCAGATATCCTGCAGTCCCTTGGAACCATTTTCTGCACCACAGTGGCAGCTGTACATCATTAACCAAAAACAAATACTAAGCGCCAACCTTAGTGTTAAAATAAACAAATAATAATCAAAATACTTGTGTTAAATAATAATAAACAATGTGTAATCGTCCACCAATGGTCTAAATTCAATCAACTGATATAAGTCCATTGATGTCCATCATAAATAAATGAGTGAAAATAGTGCTCTTCGGTGCTTCAAACGATATAAAAAAAAAGATGCCACATCAAACGTGCCAGGTGCCAGGATCCCACTGGTGTCCCTACTCACCAGAGCGAGTGGACCCACTGCTTTGCAGTCAGTGGGTCAAAATCGCTAAATTGATGACCGATGGTTTCTGGCCGGACACTGGAGCAAAGGATATGCCTCCTTCCCCTTTTCACTGGCAAACCTTGAAACACACTGGAACTGGTACTTTATGCCTCTGAAGTGACGTCAACGCGTTTCGCTTCCTGTATGAACTGAATGACATACTCTTCCGCCCTCCAGGTCTGCCGCATCACGCTGCCATCTTGTGGCAGATAGTAAAACTACATGTTCTAACCTAATATAGATAATAACTTTAATGGCATCCAGCCCCGTGAGGCTCTCGGGCACAGGGAAACAAACCTCCAACCAGTTATACCTGTGTCCTCTGTCCCCCAAGGGCTGTTTGCCCATAAGGTACATCTAATGAACATATATTGACAATAAAATGTATAAAATATATATAACTATATCTTTACAATAAATTTATATAAAAGATACAAATAAATTAAAATAGAATAAATTGAATTAATATTGCAATAAAATGGAAAAATGAATGAATTGATATTAATTCATTCATTTTTCCATTTTATTGCAATATTAATTCAATTTATTCTATTTTAATTTATTTGTATCTTTTATATAAATTTATTGTAAAGATATAGTTATTATATATATTTTATACATTTTATTGTCAATATATGTTCATTAGATGTACCTTATGGGCAAACAGCCCTTGGGGGACAGAGGACACAGGTATAACTGGTTGGAGGTTTGTTTCCCTGTGCCCGAGAGCCTCACGGGGCTGGATGCCATTAAAGTTATTATCTATATTAGGTTAGAACATGTAGTTTTACTATCTGCCACAAGATGGCAGCGTGATGCGGCAGACCTGGAGGGCGGAAGAGTATGTCATTCAGTTCATCCTCGGCAGCTGGTAAAGCTAGGGGGGTGGTCTGGAGATAAATAGGGAGGAGAAACCGGAAATCAACGTCCGTGATGACGCTTTGATACAGGAAGCGAAACGCGTTGACGTCACTTCCGGTCCTCCGAGGTCAGTCGCGTCACGTCCGCCGGCAGCTTGTGCGGGGCGGGAGCCCATTATACCAGCTTGCACATCTGTTATACGAGACGCTGTTTTAAAGCCATCATCCTGTAAGTAGGATTTTATATATGCGCATAATTAAAAGTTTGTACGGGTTACACTATGTTGGTCCCCTTGTGTTTTTTGAGTTACGGAACAGAGGGGAAAGAGGCATAAAGTACCAGTTCCAGTGCGTTTCAAGGTTTGCCAGTGAAAAGGGGAAGGAGGCATATCCTTTGCTCCAGTGTCCGGCCAGAAACCATCGGTCATCAATTTAGCGATTTTGACCCACTGACTGCAAAGCAGTGGGTCCACTCGCTCTGGTGAGTAGGGACACCAGTGGGATCCTGGCACCTGGCACGTTTGATGTGGCATCTTTTTTTTTTATATCGTTTGAAGCACTGAAGAGCACTATTTTCACTCATTTATTTATGATGGACATCAATGGACTTATATCAGTTGATTGAATTTAGACCATTGGTGGACGATTACACATTGTTTATTATCATTTAACACAAGTATTTTGATTATTATTTGTTTATTTTAACACTAAGGTTGGCGCTTAGTATTTGTTTTTGGTTATTAACGGTATACTTTGCTGGTCTATAGCAGCCTTCCTGGGGGAAGAATATTCCCTCACCTAGAAGTTCAATATAGGTTGATCCACGGCGCAATCAGTTAAATATTTTTTACAGCTGTACATCATTGCTCATGGTGGGCTTCATGATGGTAACAGTGAACCAAGCCTGTACAATATGCAGCAGCACAATCACTTGAAGTCTCCATTTGAAGCATGTGTGACAGAGTGACACATAGAAATGCAACTTGGAAACAGTTGTCATCCTTCATATCACCAAATATTCTTTTAACCTCCCTGGCGGGATGATTATTTCAGATTTTTGGTGCTGAAAGCGGTACGATTATTTTGCATGAAAATTTGGCGTTTTATATTGTAGGCCTGTAATTCTTAGGAATAACTCACTTAAATCTGTCCAAACAAGAGTCTAGTAGACATCCCGGGTATGATAAAGTTTGAAACATGAAATCATAAATTAAAATATAATAAATAACTAAAAATAATTATCAAAAATAATAACATAATAGTAATAAAATTTATTCAATAATTGAATCAAACCAAAAACACTGAAATTCGCTGTCGTCACTTTCAGTGTCTGATGATAAATTCCCGCAAAAATCAGTATCACTCAATTCTGCAAATGATTCTTATTTACTATCGCTGTTTTCTAGCTGATCAAAAACCACTTTTGACATAAAGGGACACTTTTTGGATGCCATGGACAGTTTCCTGGCAGAAAGAATGAAATATATAATATAAAAGTGCATGCAGGACACTGGGCAAACCACTAGGGACAAAGGGGATGTGAAATGATTTCATACAGTAATGTAATCTTACAGACCACGGTGTACTGTATGTTTACTGTGTGTTTCACTATTTGAATTTCCCACCGGTCTCCGCCCCGTGCGACGCGATACTCGCAGAGAACAGAGCCTGGCACAGAGAGGCATCGGGCGGAGGACACAGCCCGCAGACACGGTGGGGGACATCTCTGGATCCAGGGGACAAGGTAAGTAACATTGCCTGGATCCCGCGATGCAATCCCGAGTGTGGCTCGGGGTTACCGCTAATGGTACTGAAATTCCACCCCGAGCCACACTCGGGAAGACCGCCAGGGAGGTTAACGAAAGGTGCAAATATTAAAACATTAAAAACAACTTTTTAAACTACATTAATATATTAGAGCTTTTAATAGTTCAATGAATGGCTTTAGATTTACTTTAATATTGTATATTTTTCAATGACATTAGTTATATGTTAACATTTGAAAGTTCCTACTTTGATGTACCTAAAACCAAAATTACATTGTTATTTCATGGTAAAATTATAGTCATAACTGACCACACTCCAAAGTTGGCCATAGATGGATTAAAATTCATCCAGTTCAGCTGGGACCAGCTGAATTTTGATCCACATGTGCCCGCGCCTGCTTGACAGAAGTGAATGTAACAATCAAATATTAAAATTAGTCCAGCAGTATTAATCAACATCACATCCCCTAATTGTATAGAAAAATATTTTAGATAAAAAACTCTTTCCTTCTCCCAGAACACCAAATAATCACATTTTTTATTATCAAAAATCCATTAAAATGTTTGGGGTGTCAGTCCCCTTGAAAGTATACACAATATTACCAAAAGTATTGGGATACCTGCCTTTACACGCACATGAACTTTAATGACATCCCAGTCTTAGTCCATAGGATTCAATATTGAGTTGGCCCACCCTTTGCAGCTTTAACAGCTTCAACTCTTGGAGGGGGGATTATGGTGTGGGGTTGTTTTTCAGGGGTTGGGCTTGTCCCCTTAGTTCCAGTGAAGGGAACTCTTAAGGCGTCAGCATACCAAGACATTTTGGACAATTTCATGTTCCCAGCTTTGTGGGAACAGTTTGGGGATGAGCCCTTCCTGTTCCAACATGACTGCGCACCAGTGCACAAAGCAAGGTCCATAAAGACATGGATGAGCGAATTGGGGGTGGAGGAATTGACTGGCCTGAACAGAGTCCTGACCTCAACCTGATAGAACACCTTTGGGATGAATTAGAAAGGAGACTGTGAGCCAGGCGTTCTTGTCCACATCAGTGCCTGACTTCACAGATGCGCTTCTGGAAGAATGGTCAAACATTCCCATAGACACTTCTAAACCTTGTGGACAGCCTTCCTAGAAGAGTTGAAGCTGTTTTAGCTGCAGAGGGTGGGCCAACTCAATATTGAACCCTACGGACAAAGACTGCGATGCCATTAAAGTTCATGTGTCCCAATACTTTTGGTAATATAATGTATATACAGCAAACCATAGTCATTAATGCAACCCACATCAGAAAATGGCGCTTTCCCCAAATAACATATCAAACCATGCAATAGGTATGTGTGTGTTACATCACAGCAAATATTGATTCTGCAAGGGGAAGGAGGGGTAAGGTACCTTGTCCCAACACGATTCCCACTGTAGGCTTCCTCAGGGGTTTATGGGGTGCAATAGAGTATGGTTGACAGTTACAATAACAAACTATACCTAGCAAAGGAGGATATAAAAAAGCCAATTGTGATCTCTGAGGGCACAATTCAGAGCGTGAATGGCACAATATGGAAACGCCAATGCAGGGGCGGCATCTCAGTTAGAGGGTCCCAATCAGTGCCCAAACAGGGTGGGGGGAGGGAAAAGAAAGGGCAACCTTGTTACTGCATACCCTCAGTTGCACACTTGATCTGTGTTTTGGGATCGTCCAAGACAATCCAGCATTTCCCTCATCAGTACTAAGCTGAACTAAAATTTAGTATACAGTCAGTCACCATTACCTCCAAGAAAAACACCTCACATGTGTTTTATTTACAGGACCAATACATCATCAGCATAATCCTGGAGCAAATGATCCCATTCCCCAACAACCCGAAAAGATCCAAAATGTTGGAGTACAAAGGACGCCATTGGAGTTTCCCACTAAGGCAGAAAAGCAAGAGAAACATGCTTTTTGTCTCATGTTTCTCTTGCTTTACTGCCTTAGTGGGAAACTCCATTGTACTCCAACATTTTGGACCTTTTCGGGTTGTTGGGGAATGGGCTCATTTCCTCCTGAAATACACTGGTTATGTATTAATCCAGTAAGTTGCTGATCATCTTTGTATGAAATGTTTTCCTTTTCTGGCATGACATTATTGTCTTATGTTGTATAAGACTTGTATGTTTATATTGTAGATCTTACCACCATGACACTCATTGTCCTCCTGATAAAGATCAGTATCAAGAATTGAAACACGTTAAGGTTTATATCCATTATCATGCTTATGTATCATCTTGTGGTTTTGTTTATTTGACTATGCCCCAAATCTTTAATATGTTTTTATATGTACTGTGATTTTTTTATACTTCTTAAACCTTTTTAATAGTATAATTAATATTTTCTTTTTAATTATTGTCCGATTGTCTTTTGGTGCCCTAAAAATATCTTATTTTTGCTATTATGATCCTCATATTCTATTGTTGGGATGTGGCACTGGATATAACCAGACTGGACTATATATTGTTCTCAGTGGAGAGGATTCCTCTTTTCACATCAATCGTGTGTAGGCTGAATTTTAAAAAAGAGTGATTCATTTATGGCTAGCCTTAGTCTTAAAGTGTGTCTCTGGGCAAAATTTGGTCACATCTTTATTGCTGTCTCTCTCCCAATAGAGACATTCACCACAGTACTATTTGTACTCATGACTATTGTTAGAAATAAAGTATATAAAGGAAAATCCAACATTTTGAGTTGTCCCCAGAACAAGATATAAAGTTAAATCTACCAATAGGGACACCTGTTGTGGAGACTACTGTCCTAGCGAGTAATGACGCTCACTTTGGAACTTCCCGCTGCATCTCTAGGACAGGAAGTAAAAAGAATTTTCTTTAACCTCCCTGGCGGTATGACTGAGTCTGGAATTTCTGAAAGCGGTACAATTATTTTGCATGAAAATTTGGCGTTTTATATTGTAGGTCTGTAATTCTTAGGAATAACTCACTTAAATCTGTCCAAACAACAGTCTAGTAGACATCAAAGTACGTTTTATTAACATGGCGAAAGTCTTTAAGGTCTGAGTCAGTATGGCGGTCCCTCCAATTTCTTTTAAGAAAAATGAAGGACAGGATCTCTACGTCGCCCTTCAAGGTTTCACTCGCAGTAATGAGCGATCCTGTCATCAGAGGTGTTGTCCACAGGGATAACCATCTAAATTGAAATATAGAACAAGACCCCTGTTGAGTTTTACAACCTAAAAGGAAATATATGAAATAAAGATTGTTATCAGTACTCATGTTTATCATGACACCACTTACAGAGATAACCCTCTCTCTGTCGTTATTT
>BLSH010072506.1:302438-312688 GCA_018402905.1 Glandirana rugosa | reverse complement strand
ACTGCAGACATGATCCAGGAGATGGTCAGAGACTGCAGACGTGATACAGGAGATGGTCAGAGACTGCAGACATGATCCAGGAGATGGTCAGAGACTGCAGACGTGATACAGGAGATGGTCAGAGACTGCAGACATGATCCAGGAGATGGTCAGAGACTGCAGACGTGATACAGGAGACAGTCAGAGACTGCAGACATGGCCCAAGAGACTGTCAGAAACTGCATACATAGCTCAAGAGGATAAGGACCTAGTGGGGAACCCCTGATCTGATCCCTGATTCCAGGGGGGCTGGCAATTGCCCCCCCTTGCCCCTACCTGCGGACGCCCATGGTTCCATGGTAATTTCTTCTTTTAAAATAACACCAAAATACATTGTTATGGCATAGTAAAATGATAGCCTTAGCAAGGCTATAATTGAGGGCAAAGCTGCTTAGTCAGTTTTATTCTCTTGCTACTAAGTGATTCCACATATTGTTGGCAGTCATCGTGTTTACAACACATTAAAATCAATGTGCTGCCACGAAGGTGATTGCCAACAGTTAGTTAAATGGTTTAGTAGCAAGAGACCAAATCAGAACTCTGTGCAAACAGCTAAATATGCATTTAGGGTACCCATATATGAGCCATCTTAATTGCAAAATTGTTTGTAGTAATCAGCCAGTCTTCTGATCCAGGCAACTCTGCCACACAGCATATGCAGTTTGGAGAGTCAACTTTTTCCAATACAGTAAAACAGTTTCATTGCTTGGCCAAGAACCAAGTAGCAGCACCACAATGATGAGGCCCTCACTCTGCTATCACCTTGTCATCAATCTCCCAGTGTTATATTGACATTGCTGTTCAATAGTTAACTCATGGTGTTGCCATTTGCTCTTAAGATCTGCTGTGGAGAGGGTTACCAGTGGTTAAAATTGAAGTATATAAAGCTTACTTACTGTAGCAACATTTAAATATACATTTGTTGTATCTATTAAAGCCTCATTAAATGAACAGAAACAAAAAAAAAACATATTCAATGTGAATGAGAACAAAAAGTTTGTAGAGCCTTACAATTTGTTTTTGCTGTATAGCAACCACAGTGGGAATAAATCCACCTGCCCCCCGCCAGCATGCTGCAAAGGGGGCCGCTACTACCTGTGTGTGAGAAGTGGCCTGTGCAATGGTCTGACACACCTCTGAGTCAGAGTTGATTAGACAGCTTTAGCTCATACTCACTGGGGGGCATGTCAGACTGCGACAGAGAGGCTTCTGCTTACATACTGGCAGCATACTGGCAGAGGACAGGCTGATTTATTCTCACTGTTACCAGCATTTTCCCTGAATGTATTTAAATGGTTTTAAACAGATGTTTAGTTGGGCTTTAAAGTGTTACTAAACCCACAATAGTAAAATCAGTCTGCATATGAAGTAAAGCATGCTTGTTATACTCACTGTGGAACATAAGAGGTTAATTCTCTGTATTGTGTAAAAAGCCTGCTGGGTCCTGTATGCACAGATCCTCTCCATCTTGCATTGCCCCCAAAATATGTCTGGATAAGACAGAGTAAATTGAGTCGGCTGCACACGCTCAGTTTGGTGTGTATTGCTAGGGAGTTTTTTTTTTCTTGGGAAAGTGCATGTAATCAGCACAGGGCCAATCAGAACTGTTCAGACAGAAAGTCATTGGTCCTGTATCCTGATAGGACATCCAGTGCAGTATGAAAACTCCTCCTACAAGCTTTAACCAGACACTGATAAAAGTTACTAGATTGCTATATACTGCTGATGAGGAAGGGTATTTAGCAGTTTATATTTAATAAAATAACTGCATTTCAATGTTCTGTGTACTCTGGGAGACCAGATATAGTGAATGCATGGTCCTGGGTTTAGTAACATTTTAAGTAATAAATCATTGGTGTAAAGCAAGAACTTCTATATCTGCCCGGTGTTTAGCTTTAAAATCCTTTGTGCAGCTCAGACTTAAGATAGTAACTGTAGCCTAATAATTGTTTTGCTGGGGGACCCTCATTCTTTGTTCTTAACCCAGATGGTCAAGTTACCTCTTTAACACCACTGTGAAATATTTCAGCAAAATATTGCAACAAAAAAATATTTCCACAAAAATGCAATTGTTGGCTTAGTTTGCTTACTCAAAATCTAAGAATGATCTCCATAAACATTTTTATTTGCTGCAAGATGGCGGATGCACTCACTGGATCACTCTAGTCTATATGACATATGAATGACTTTCTTTCCAGACTACCTCAAATCCTGTATTGGGATACTGGAGTTTCCTCAGGTCTCTAAAAATTGAGGAGTTTTCACTTTGGAGATTGGACTGATATTGGGCTGGTCATTGTTGTTATGTTGCCCTTGTGTGAAGATGGTGTGCCCTTTGTCTCTTTATTGCTTCTTTGTGCCCTCTTTGGAAATGGTTCACTTCAATTTTGCTCCAGCAGACCATATACTGTATATTTTTGGTATTAAGAGACCGGATTCCATTGTACTGATTTTGTTCACATGTGTTCCTGAGGAAGATGTTCTATCATTCGAAACGTGATGAGCCCAGATATGGATTATTAAATGGAAAAGATTTGTGAATCCTATATCGGATATAATGTTATATGTATTTTAACATTCGTACGATAAACCTGAATTTTTAATAACATTTTTGATGTGGTGCCAATATCTATATGCCCTTTAAAGTCCATGGCTACAATAATTTTGGTACCTTATGTACAATTTATACGATGTGAGAAAATAGGGCACTGAGCCCCTATCTAAACAATCTTTGGTACCTCCATAAACATAACTTCTCCAACCCTAGGTGATCACTGATGTAATTTGTTTCCTGATGTTTTAGACAGATAGGTTTGCATCTGTGGCTCTTGCACACTACTTGATTGACAAAAAAATCTCTTCCTGCTTAGAAAGAAATGACGATTAAGAAAATTGAATGTGTAGCTCTACCCCCTAAGAAGTTGATGAATAGATCGGTTCTCCTGTCTTTCCTCAGTGATGACCCATCCTGGCAGAACCCAAACTTACTGACACAGCTGGTAGTGTAAATTGGACTTTTTAAACAACTACATAAAGTATACAATACTGTGTTCTTGTGTTCTGGCAGTGAGACAAGTACTTCCTGTTCTGCTCCAGGAACAAAATCGAGTTGGTCTGAAATCTGCTCAGCCATTCACAGGGAGCTTTTGTATTTTATGAATGAAGAGGTGGGAGGATGACGTCAAGATCTCTACTTCAGCCAATCAGAAGAAGCTTTGTATTTATTCATAGAATACAAAGCTCCCTGTGAATGGCCTGTCCTGCTGCAGTCTGTTTTCTCCACTGCAGGTGGTGCTCTACGGCTGGAGAGGAAGTCATGAGAAACAGAGTTCACCAGTAGCAGCCCACCAAAAACAGAGACCTAGGAAATAAGTTAAACCTTTCTCTGCCTGCCAGGCAGCAGCTAACTAGAACTTTTCAACCTGCTTACAGGCCTGCGAACAGAATGGCTCAGAGTATTTCAAGCTTACGAGGCCCAACACAGAGCGACAAAGAAGCAACCGGATCAAGTAGGGGTGGTCCTCACTCTCTCAAAACAAAAACGTTGATCTTGGCACCCCTACAAGAAGTGGTCTGGTCCCTCCCAGTGGGGGCTCATAGGAAGCTACAAGGGCCACCATTATGGTAGAACCCTACGAGGACCCCGTGACACCAGGGGAATGGTTGGTGGGCTGCACACTATATAAGGTCCAATGTGGAAGAGTGGAGGAGCACAGCTTGTCAACCTAGGAACATCTCCCATCTCACTGCCTAGACAAGCAAGCCGCTTCGGCTGACCTATATGTTGCATCTCACCACTGCATCTCCGAGACCTAGCCAGGGGTGAAAGTGGTATGTGCCTACCTACAGGCAGCTATGGCTTCTTGTTATGAGACCTAATACAAGTCTCCCTATTGGAGCAGCTGGAAATAACCATTAAAGACTTTTCTTTAGCTCAGCAGAGACTACTCCATCAATTACTGGAAAAACACTTGTTGATTTTCGCTACCGGCCCTGAAGATTATGGGCTGATGAAAGCCATTGACCACCTGATTCATACAGGGGACACACCGCCCATCTGGGAGCAGTACCATCACATCCCCACAGCACTGTGCCAAGTCTAACTGTACTTAGACTAGTCGCTAAGAGGTCTGGACAGCTTACTTTGTCCTCCCAAACAAACATACTGCAAACCATTTGCCATGCCTATCAATGATTCAGCACCTCAGTTTCATTACAATGTCTCTCCTGCCCTTCATTGCAGCTAATCAAGCACAGATCATGCTTGAATAGATTCATCCTGGACTACGCTAGCTGAAGGATGACAGCTGTGACCCCAGAGGTTAGATAACACATGTTTATGGGGTCATTAGTTACAGGAGGGATTGAGGAACTGAAGTAGTTCCTCCTGCCCTCACTGTGCATGCTGTTTCACCTGGATGAACCAGAGAACCCAAGAACCCCTATGGACGCCACTAGCTGGGGGGTGGAGGCACACTTTCAAATCTTTGTAAAAATATTATAAAGCCCTTTGTTGGTTGTTAAAGGTCACAGCTGATATTTGCTTTAACCACTTGTCTACCATGCCGTTTACAAATGTATCTTGATAAACAAGTGGTTAAAGTGGTAGTAAACCCTCCTATCATTTTCAGCCAAGGAAGCTGCCATCTTGGCCTCTGTTTAATCTACAACTGCCATGATGCTGCGCATGTGATGAGCTATGGCATCAGCCATTGGAGGGTTTGACAGTTTGGTTTAGAGCACAACCAATGGTAGTGTTACATTTCCGGCATGTGGCGGAAATGCAACTGGTTTTTAAACTGTTAAATGAATGGGTTTACTACCGCTTTAAGTTGATCCAGTTTTTAGGAGCATATATTGCAGTACTAGGGGTGATCTGCAGAATATCTTTTGGCCTCAGTCCCTAAGAAATTTGGACAGCATGCTTTGTCCTCCCATGTCAATACGAACATACAGCAAACCATTTGCCATCCCCATCAATGATTCAGTGTCTCAGTTTCATGACAATTACTCTGTGTAATTGTGTTTATGATTCATAATTGATTTATCTCTCAGGCCCCATTGAAGCTCATTAACAATGCAGGTCAAGATATAAGAGCTTACATTATACTGCCATGCTGAGGACTCTTTATGGAGTAAGATGATTTCATGGCTGCCCAGCACTACGCTGGCAGTGTGACAGGCAGAAGACACTTTGTTCTCCCTGCGTTTTGATGTCTCCGGGGATTAGCTTTGCAGAAATGCTGAAGTCGTTTGTTTGCAGACACAATCAAGCAAAAGCAGAAACATTGCAGTCCGCGATAAAGGCATACCTAAAATTGATGAGTTGGATGCTATTGGATTAACTACTCTTCCATGTCCAATATTCTGATTTAATAGTGTCTGAGTAATTAAATCGGCAGAAATGTGTATAGATCATGTCATAAAGAGAATTGTATTAACAAATTCTTTTGTTTAAATGACATTTACATGTGCCACAATTTACTGAAGGCTATCATTTCATAAGTTGAAGCAAAATTTAGCTTATTAACTGATTAGGCACCTGAGGCTAAGGGTAGAGTCCTTTAAAGCTGAACTCTGGACACAAAACTTTCATTTAAATATATAATCCTCCATACCCACAGAGAATATATACTATATTACCCAAAGAATTGGGACGTCTGCCTTTACACGCACATACATTTTAATGGCATCCCAGTCTTAGTCCATAGGGTTCAATATTGAGTTGGCCCACCCTTTGCAGCTATAACAGCTTCAACTCTTCTGGGAAAGCTGTCCACAAGGTTTAGGAGTGTCTATGGGAATGTTTGACCATTCTTCCAGAAGAGCATTTGTGAGGTCAGACACTGATGTTGGATGAGAAGGACTGGCTCACAGTCTCCAGTCTAATTCACCCCAAAGATGTTCTATTGGGTTGAGGTCAGGACTCTGTGCACACCAGTCAAGTTCCTCCACCCCAAACTTGCTCATCCATGTCTTCATGGACCTTGCCTTGTGCACTGCTCCAAATCATTTGGTGGAGGGGGGGTTATGGTGTGGGGTTGTTTTTCAGGGGTTGGGCTTGACCCCTTAGTTTCAGTGAAGGGAACTCTTAAGGTGTCAGCATACCAAGGCATTTTGAACAATTTCATGCTCCTAACTTTGTGGGAATAGTTTGGGGATGGCCCTTTCCTGTTCCAACATGACTGTGCACCAGTGCACAAAGCAAAGACATGGATGAGTGAGTTTGGCATGGGGGAACTTGACTGACCTCAACCCGATAGAACACCTTTGGGATTAATTAGAGCAGAGACTGCGAGCCAGGCCTTCTTGTCCACATCAGTGCCTGACCTCACAATGAGCTTCTGGAAGAATGGTCAAACATTCCCATAGACACACTCTTAAACCTAATAGACAGCCTACCCAGAAGAGTTGAAGCTATTATAGCTGCATAGGGTGGGCCAACTCAATATTGAACCCTACGGAGTAAGACTGAGATGCCATTAAAATTCATGTGCGTGTAAAGTCAGGTGTCCCAATACTGTAGTAATATAGTGTATATCCACATTGTGTACTCCAAATGCCTTTGCAGTGACATCATCAGACTGTACACAGCCTGTGCAGTGATCAGAGCTGCAGGAGGGACTTAACAGGCTTTACCCACAAACTGTCTGCAAAAAGCAACAGGAGGGGGCAGAGACAAGACCAGTCATCCTGCACAAGGAGAGAGAGCAGCAGTGAGTGGTCTTTATTACAGGAAGTTCCTGCAACGTTTCACACTAGATCACTAATATCTGCAAGAAATACACAAAGCACACCAAGATCCAAAAAAGACTACACATGTTGAATGTATTTAGACGATATTTGCTTATGCCAGTGTTTAGCTTTAAAGCGAGTTTAAAGGAAAAATTAAAACCAAAAAACCCCAAACATCTCTATGTAGTGGGTGCTGGCCCCCCTCGGCTCGGTCAGTTGCCACTGACAAAGAGAGGAGCGGCTGGTGTGGGAGTCACTGATAGCAGCTGTGAGCTATCTCCCTCTCCCTCACGCTGCTGCATGGGAGAGCAGCGTTTGCCCTGCTGTTCCTTCACCCTCCCTCCCCCATTGAGGAACGAATCACAAGAGGGGAGCAGGGGATCATGGGACATGTAGCCCCCAAGACCAGTGACCAGGGAGACAGAGAGTAGACTCCAGCCCCCAACATGCCCAGGGGACAGGGGAACAAAAGGATGAGTGTGATGTGAGAGGCATCACGAGGTGACCGAAGTGAGAGAGAGGGAGTCATGCTGTTGCCCAGGGAGAGCAAGAGGAAAAGAGAGGACCAGGCAGCCTTGATTGTGGTGCAGAGAGATTGCTGCTAGGACAGAATGGTGACCCCCCTCCACCAGCTAGCTTCCCCCCTAGGTACTAGTCCACTGCGTCAGACATCCCATCAGCAGTGTGGGGACCTATACAGACATTGTTGGGTCCCTGAGTCATCAGAATGCCGGTCAGATATCCTTAGTCTGGCTGCAGACATTTCTGGAACTTGTTCCGGGACATGCCTACCCTTGGAGAATTGGTATCTTTCGGATTGGTGAGCGGGCAGAAGCCTACTTTGTGCACACACAAAAGGGAAACTGCATGCAGATATCTTTATCCCATCTCCTTATTTGAGAGTGTTCAGAGGAAAACACTTTGCATAAGTTATCCCTTGTTGTTGGGCATCATTCTACAGAAATTTGTTTGGGTCCTTGTTAAGATAGCTGAAGGTGCTGAATATCTCCACTGCAAGGACTCCCTCACTTTCTTCTCCCATCGCTCAAAGGCCTCAATATATAACATTAGTGCATATTAAGGGGAAACTCTTACAGAGGTGGTGAAGGGGCCCCAGACCAGGTGCTTCTCCTTTCTTCATATCAACATACAGGTTTTGGATGTATCATAGGAAAAACAAGGAAAGCCGCCATAGTGTAAAATTATTAAAACTTTTAAAATCCTCCCTAACAAGTGCCCACTCACTTCTAAAAGTGCTATGCTTAGAACAAAGGACAACCGCTTGCAAATATCATAGACACAAGCCTAGGTAACTGTTCCATATGTACTCTATGCAATCAGCTACTTAGCCTTCCCTCTGAGTGTAAGATTATGTCACTTCCGGGTGTACCATGTGGAATGGCATCACTTCCTGCTCCGCCCAACGTGTTTTGTCGCCTCTTAATAACGTCAGGATGATGAAACACATTGCACAGAGCAGGAAATGATGTCACTCCGCATGGTACACCTGGAAGTAATGTAATACTACACCCAGAAGGAAGGCTGATTAGCTGATTGCATAAAGTACATGTGGAGCAGTTACCTAAGCTATGTCTATGATATTTATAAGTGTTTTTCCTTTGTGCGAGGCACAGCATTTTTAGAAAGCAAGTGGACATTTGTTAGAGAGGATTTTAAACGTTTTAATAAATATGAAAGATTTTACACTATGGCAGCTTTCCTTGTTTTCCTATGATACCATCAAAACATGCATGTTGATGTGGGGCAAGGAGAAACACCTAGTCCAAGGCTGATGTAGATAGAAATCCTTGTAAATATAAGCACTGCTTTGGACATTCATGGAAAGCTGAGGAGAGATATCTGATCCGAGATTGATGATGATAGAGACCCCAGAAACACATGTACAGGTGAGTTCTCTGGTGTGATGGTGGAGGATCACTGAAGCACGTACAAGTTATTTGGGAACTGGAAGTGAATATATTTTTCTGCACAGCACATTGCACTTGGGAAAATAGAAGATTTATGCATGGACATTATTTAGACTTCTTTTACATGGGTGGCAAACTTTACTACCCCTCCGGAATGTGATACGCTTTGGATACTCTTCAGAGGCCATTGGATGGTGGTTTGCAGGTATTGAGGAGGCAATACTGTCACCTACTAAATGGCTATTTGCTTGGTTTTTTTTTGGATCCCAAGAGGGAATTTTTATTGAGATACTATGCCACAGCCAAGCATTTTGGATGCGGTTGGGGCATAGTTCCAATGACTTTAATGGCCGCATTTAGCAGCTGGTGGCATACAGAGCTAAAATTGCTGCACCATGAAACATCTCCATTGTGGTAATATGAACAGATCTGAGCAGTTGTTATATTAATTAGGAGGTAGGCAGTCAGGAGGCTAAAACAAATGTGCATGTGCGCTTGTTTTTATCGTCCCTTTACCACCTAGCCTTCCGATATAGCAGTAATCTTCCAACTACAGTCCCGGAGCCAGATGTGGCCCTTTGCTTGCTTTTATCCAGGCTCTGGGGCACTATTGCCCAGTGACACTAACAATGGGGCACAATTTTTCCCATTGACACCAACCACGAGGCACCATTCTGCCCACTGACACCAACAATGGGGCACTATTCTTTCCACTAATACCATCAATGGGGCACTATTCCTCCCACTGATACCAATGACTGAGCACTATTCCTCCCACTAATTAAAAAACGGGGCACTACTTCTTCCATTGACACCAAGGATGGGGTACTATTCCTCTCTATTACTAAATGGACCCTCTGCACACTGCTATGCCCTTCCCAGCAAACTATGTAATGTAAAATAGGGATATTTAGTTCACATACAATATATGGCAATACATGTTTAACCACTTCAGGCCAGGAAGGATTTCCCCCTTTAGGACCGGAGCACTTTTTGTGATTCGGCACTGTGTTACTTTAACCACTTAACAACCGCTCTATAGACAAATGACGTCTACAGAGCGGTTGCTTAATTCTGGGAGGACGTCTATTGACGTCCTCCCAGAATCGCGCTTCCCGCGCGCCCCCTGGGGCGCGCACACGGGAACATCCATGACCGTTGGGTCCGGGGGACCCGACTGATCACGGATCGTGGTGAATGGCCGCTGTGAGCGGCCTTTTACCACGTGATCGCGCCGTCAAATGACGGCGCGATCACATATAAACAAGCCGGCGGAAGCGCCGGCTTTTCTCTCCTCTCCGCACCGATCGCTGCAGTGTGAGAGGAGAGAGGGGGGAGAGAGGACGTGCTGCAGTGCTGTGGGCGATGTGTAATGCCCACAGCGCTGCCTAGTGACACAATACACCCCCCACCATCTATTTACCACCCCCCAGCCATCATCAGCCCACTCCTACCCACCCCCCACCTACCGACCCACCCACCACCCACCGACTACTACCGACCCACCCACCGACTACTACCGACCCCCCACCATTTATCTACCACCCC
>BLSH010072506.1:260977-275529 GCA_018402905.1 Glandirana rugosa | reverse complement strand
CTCTTGAAATGTGTGCAAACCTGGTCACTAACTACAAGAAACATCTTACCTCTGTGCTTGCCAACAAGGTTTCTCTATCAAAGTCATGTTTTGCTTGGGGATCAAATACTTATTTTGCTCGCTGAACTGCAAATCAATTTATAACATTTTCATCATGTGTTTTTTCTGGATTTTTGGTTGATATTCTGTCTCTATCATTTAAAATACACCTATGATAACAATTATAGACCCTTCATTTCTTTGTAAGTGGGCAAACTTACAAAATCTGCAGGGGATCAAATTATTATTTTCCTCACTGTAGGTAGGAAGATTGTATAATTGTTATTTTACAGATTTACAAATTTACAGTATCTCACAAAAGTGAGTACACCCCTCACATTTTTGTAAATATTTTATTATATCTTTTCATGTGACAACACTGAAGAAATGACACTTTGCTACAATGTAAAGTAGTGAGTGCACATCTTATATAACAGTGTAAATTTGCTGCCCTCTCAAAATAACTCAACACACAGCCATTAATGTCTAAACTCCTGGCAACAAAAGTGAGTACACACCTAAGTGAAAATGTCCAAATTGGACCCTATTAGCCATTTTCCCTCCCCGGTGTCATATGACTCGTTAGTATTACAAGGTCACAGGTGTGAGTGGGGAGCAGGTGAGTTAAATTTGGTTTTATCACTCTCACTCTCTCATACTGGTCACTGGAAATTCAACATGGCACCTCATGGCAAAGAACTCTCTGGGGATCTTAAAAAAATAATTGTTGCTCTACATAAAGTTGGCCTAGGCTATAAGAAGATTGCAAAGACCCTGAAACTGAGTTGTAGCATGGTGGCCAAGACCATACAGCGGTTTAACAGGACAGGTTCCCCTCAGAACAGTCCTCTCCATGGTCGACCAAAGAAGTTGAGTGCACGTGCTCAGCGTCATATCCAGAGGTTGTCTTTGGGAAATAGACGTATGAGCGCTGCCAGCATTGCTGCAGAGATTGAAGGGGTGAGGGGTCAACTTGTCAAACCATACGCCACACACTGCATCAAATTGGTCTGCATGGCTGTCATCCCAGAAGGAAGCCTCTTCTAAAGATGATTCACAAGAAAGCCCGCAAACAGTTTGCTGAAGACAAGTGAACTATGGACATGGATTACTGGAACCATGTCCTGTTGTCTGATGTGACCAAGATAAACTTATTTGGTTCAGATGATGTCAAGTGTGTGTGGTGGCAACCAGGTGAGGAGTACAAAGACAAGTGTGTCTTGCCTACAGTCAAGCATGGTGGTGGGAGTGTCATGGTCTGGGGCTGCATGTGTGCTGCTGGCACTGGGGAGCTACAGTTCATTGAGGGAACCATGAATGCCAACATGTACTGTGACGTACTGAAGCAGAGCACGAGCCCTTCCCTTCAGAGACTGGGCCGCAGGACAGTATTCCAACATGATAATGACCCCAAACACACTCCAAGATGACCACTGCCTTGTTAAAGAAGCTGAGGGTAAAGGTGATGGATTGGCCAAGCATGTCTCCAGACCTAAACCCTATTGAGCATCTGTGGGGCATCCTCAAATGGAAGGTGGAGGAGTGCAAGGTCTCTAACATCCACCAGGTCCATGAGGAGTGGAAGAGGACTCCAGTGGCAACCTGTGAAGCTCTCCATGCCCAAGGAGGTTGGTTAAGGCAAGGGAAGAGGCGCCTCTAAGTGCAGACTGTAAAAACAACATTTATTGATAAAAGCAAATTGGCAACTTACATAAGGGAAAAAGGATCAGGCACATCGAACAGGGACAACTTCCCGCCAATTACTGATGACCGTGACTTCAATCCACTCTGCTTCCAGAGGTCTGCCGTGAGGTGTGAAGGAAAGCGTCCAGGGCCGGCCGGAGACGTCAGATGCCAAAATGAGGCTCGGAGCGCAGTGACAGAGAAGAGGGAGAGAGGGGGGAGAGTGATGTCATCACCTTGCGACGCGTTTCATAGCGTGCGCCGTGCGATGGAGAGGCACGCGCGCTCTTTCATCAGGCATCTGATAAATTAGCTTTTATCAATAAATGTTGTTTTTACAGTCTGCACTTAGAGGCGCCTCTTCCCTTGTCTTTCTCTCATAGTGGCTACCAGCTTTCATCCACCAAGAGTGCAGCAATAATGGTGGCCACACAAAATATTGACACTTTGGGCCTCATTTGGACATTTTCACTTAGGGGTGTACTCACTTTTGTTGCCAGCGGTTTAGACATTAATGGCTGTGTGTTGAGTTATTTTGAGGGGACAGCAAATTTACACTGTTATACAAGCTGTACACTCACTACTTTACATTGTAGTAAAGTGTAATTTCTTCAGTGTTGTCAAATGAAAAGATATAATAAAATATTTACAAAAATGTGAGGGGTGTACTCACTTTTGTGAGATGCTGTATGTAGCGCCAACAGTTTGAACAGTACTTTACAAAATGAAGGCATACAATACAGGTACAATTACATTCAATACACTATATGAGAAATCAGAGGGCTTTGCTTGTCAGCCAGTAAGGTCAAGTAAGGCCACATAAGCTTCTCTAAAGAGATTCTCAGGGATCGCCAAAAAGAGGACAGATAAGGAGATAGTCAGGCAGATTTGGGTAGGGAGTTCCAGAGGATGGGAGAGGCTCTGGGGAAGTCCCAAAGGCGAGCATGGGAGGAGGCAAGGGAGCTAGAGAGCAGATGTGTAGCGTCGCCCTCTTGAGGGTCGCATGAGAAATCAGTTCCCCCTTGGTCCTCCCCACTGTGAGAGTCCTCCACCACCCCTGACGCTCTGAGTTCACTCATTTTTATGCAAGGTTATAAGTCTTAACACTGTAAGAGTAATAGAGACCACACTTGGATTCAGCTCTAAGAATTTACTTATAATAGCTAGAGCTATAGCCATTAAAAGTGAATTTGTTATTTAACCACTTGCCGTCCGCCCACCGTCAAATGATGGCGGGGCGGAATGGCTATTGTTCGGGGCGGACGTCATATGACGTCGCCCCCTTAAGCCGGGATTGCACGCGATCAGGCACGCGCATCCCGGCTCTGTCGGTGGAGGCGTGTCCCCGGGACACGCCGCGTCACCGACGGGGGTGAACAGCCATTGGTTATGGCACTTCCCCCATTCGCACGGCACATGCGCGCGATCGGGAGCGCGTTGCGCGTGCGCATCGGTGGTGGCATGTTCCCAGGGAACACTGCCTGCCACCGACACTGGTATCAGCCGCCGGTCGGCGGCTGTTACCTTGTGGTCAGCTGTAATCTACTCCACAGCCAATCACATGTAATGTAAACAGAGCGGTAACTCACTGTTACCAGCTCTTCTCTCCTCACATAGTTTCTAGTGTGAGGAGAGAAGAGCTAGGATCAGTGAGTTACTGATCTGTAAAGCACCAAGCACACCTGTCACATCCCCCCTGCCCCCCAATGCACCAGTCACCCAACAGTCACCCCATCTGCCCCCATAAAGTGTACCTGTCATCATAAAGTGTACCTGTCATCAGACTGCCATCATAAAGTGCACCTGTCACCCGTCACCCGTCAGTGACCGTGGCATGTCACCCGTCACCCATCAGTGACCGTGGCCTGTCACCCATCAGTGACCGTAGCCTGTCACCCGTCACCCATCAGTGACCGTGGCATGTCACCCGTCACCCATCAGTGACCACCGCCAGTCACCTGTCACCCGTCACGCATCTGTGACCACCGCCAGTCACCCGTCATGCATTAGTGATCACCGCCAGACACCGGTCTCCTATCAGTGACCACCGCCAGACACGCGGCACCCATCAGTGACCGCCGCCAGTCACCCATCAGTGACCACCACCAGTCACCCATCAGTGACCACCACCAGACACCCATCAGTGACCACCACCAGAGACCCATCACCCATCAGTGACCACTGCCAGTCACCCATCACCTATCAGTGACCACTGCCAGTCACCCATCCCCCATCAGTGACCACAGCCAGTCACCCATCAGTGACCACCTCCAGACACCCGTCACCCATCAGTGACCACCGCCAGTCACCCATCAGTGACCAACACCAGTCACCCATCAGTGACCATCGCCAATCACCTGTCAGAGACCGTCATCACCTATGAGTAAACATCACCTGTAAAAGTCTCACACATTTGGTATCGCCATACTCAGGGGGAGTAGTAGAATGTATTTTGGGGTGTCATTTTTGCTATGTACATGCTATGTGTTGGAAATATCACATAAATTGCCAATTTTGTGTAAAAATAAAAGCGTTTTCATTTTTTTCCCACATTTTCCAAAAACTACTGAAAAAAAATTACATGTTCAAAAGACTCATCATGCCTCATAGCTTATACGTTGGGGTGTTTGCTTTCCAAAATGGGGTCATTTTGTGGGAAATTCCATTGTCCTGGTGCTCCAGGACCTTCAAAAGTGTAATAGGTAGGTGGTTGAGAAATGAGATGTGTAATTTGTGCTCGTAGAATGCCTGAAGGTGCTAGTTCAATGTTGGGCCTCTGTATGTGGCCAGACTGTGTAAAAGTCTTACACATGTGGTATCACCATACTCGGGGGGAGTAGTAGAATGTATTTTGGGGTGTAATTTTTGCTATGTACATGCTATGTGTTGGAAATATCATATAAATGGATAACTTTGTGTAAAAAAATGCATTTTCATTTTTTTCCCACATTTTCCAAAAACTACTGGAAAAACATGACATGTTCAAAAGACTCATTATGCCTCATAGATTATACGTTGGGGTGTTTTCTTTCCAAAATGGGGTCATTTTGTGGGCAATTTCATTGTCCTGGTGCTCCAGGACCTTCAAAAGCGCAATAGGGGGTTGAGAAATGAGATGTGTAATTTATGCTTGTAGAACCCCTGAAGGTGCGAGTTCAATGTTGGGCCTCTGTATGTGGTCAGGCTATGTAAAAGTCTCACACTTGTGGTATTGCCATACTCAGGAGGAATAGCAGAATGTATTTTGGGGTGCCATTTTTGCTATGTACATGCTAAGTGTTGGAAATATCTTATAAATGGACAACTTTGTGTAAAAAAATGCGTTTTCATTTTTTTCCCACATTTTCCAAAAACTACTGGAAAAAAATGAACCGTTCAAAAGACTCATTATGCCTCATAGATTATTCGTTGGGGTGTTTGCTTACCAGAATGGTGTCATTTCGTGGGCAATTCCATTGTCCTGGTGCTCCAGGGCCTTCAAAAATGTGATAGGTCGTCATGACATTAAATGTGTAATTTATGTCCCTAGAATACCTGACGGCGCTCCCTGCATGTTGGGCCTCTGTATGTGGCCAGGCTGTGAAAAAGTCTCAGACGTGATATCGCCATACTCAGGAGGAGTAGCAGAATGTGTTTTGGGGTGTAATTTGTGGTATGCATATGCTGTGTGTGAGAAATAACCTGTTACAATGACAGTTTTGTGAAAAAAAAATCTTCATTTTGCAAAGAATTGTGGGAAAAAATGACAACTTCAAAAAATTCACCATGCCTCTAAGCCTGCATTCACATAGAGGCGACCCGACTTCGGCGCGACTTCAAGGACCTCAGGCGACTTTACAACACGACTTTTGACAGGCGACTTTGCCTTGACCAATCAGAGAAAGGAGGGAGGGGGCTGCCTAAAAATAAATCCTATTCTTTTAACTGTAAAGTCGCTTCCATGTAGATGGGGATCCGACTTGGAAGCGACTTATATTGAATCCTATGGGCACAAGTCGGATAGAAGTCGCCTAGTAGTAGTACAGGAACCTTTTCAGAAGTCGCCTTGAAGTTGGAGCGACTTCGGCTCCCATTCATTTCAATGGGATTTCAAATGTCAAGCGACTTGAGGCAACTCAAGTCGGATCGCAAGTCGCCCCTATGTGAACGGGCACTTACTAAATATCTTGGAATGTCTACTTTCCAAAAAGGGGTCATTTGGGGGGTATTTGTACTTTCCTGGCTTGTTAGGGTCTCACGAAATGAGATAGGCCATCAGTATATCAGGAGTGATCAATTTTCAATGATTGGCACCATAGCTTGTAGACTCTATAACTTACAAAAGAACCAAATAATATACACTTATTTGGGTTATTTTTACCAAAGATAGGTAGCAGTTTTTGGCCAAAATGTACAAAGAAAAATTAGTAATTTGCAAAATTTTATGACAGAAACAAAGAAAAGGGCATTTTTTCACAAAATTTTCAATCTTTTTTTACTTATAGCACAAATAAATAAAAAAAACCCTAGTGATTAACCCCTAGTGTTGCATGACTGAGTAATTGTCATTCAAAGTGTGATAGCGCTGAAAGCTGAAAAATGGCCTGGGCAGGAAGGGGGTTTTCGTGCCAGGTACTGATGTGGTTAAAGCAACAATAGATAAATTGTTTGAGCATAAAATATATAGAAACATAGAAAAGTGACTACAGAAAAAAGACTGAGTAGCCCATCGAGTCTGCCCTTTATTTATTTAATTATATTTTGTTGTTTTTTTGTTGTCACATTAACCTTGTTATCTGATTATGGATTTATGTTTATCCCAAGCATGTTTGAAGCATGTCATGAAATCAACATGACATTCCAGATTCGCACTTTGACACTATTAGTAAACAGAATAAGGGTAAAAGCACATTCACCATTCCATTAATGGAGCGTAATCACTTATCTGATAGTCCAAGAATAATATAACTCAAGATGTAGATGAGCACAATGAGTGAGAATAGTGTAAATGATCCACTCAAATATATTGATACTGCACAATAAAGCCTAAGAAAAATTATTATAGCTCTATAGAGATTCAAACATGGTACAACACAGATGTCATTAACCAATAAAAAGTTTTTAACTCAATTCTCCTGATCTAATTCAGAGAGTTCCTTAGGAGACCTAAATTTGGCTTGTGGTCATGTGGAAGAGGGTAACTGCAATGAGATGGGTCAAGTTAATGAAATTCAGTTGAATCTTCTGCCGGCTTTGTTTTGTTCTAAAGTTAGGTACCTGAATTACTGTGCCCGTTAATCCCTGAATTAAGGCGCACAATATGCAACTTGAGTAAACTTTAGAAGAAAGCCTTGGTGGTGATTACTGGCTTCAGATTATAATAGCTGTTAAAGAGGGACCTGTGCACAGGATTTTTGTAATCCACTAGGAAAGCTGAGTCTGTGCTGACAAGGAAGTATAGAAACAACTGAGTATACTCAAAGGTAGGCTTCTGCCTTCTCACCACCCCGTTGATCACAGAAATCTGTCCGGATGCTCAGGCTGTGCTGATGACCCTGGAATTGATTGTATCCACTTGCTCTTTGCTTTAGGGAAAACAGCTTCCACTGCTTTCCTTGCAGTTCTCTACGGATCGACCGCCGCTCACACCACAGATGCCACTGAATCCAGAACAAAATCAGGTGCTGGCACGCTGGTTCCACTGATCACTCACTGACACAGGGTAGTGTTGCAGCTCTCTGGGGGTGCTGTGTAACTTCAGCCCGCTGGATCACTTGACTTACGCCGCAGACTGCAATCCTGCAGAAACACATACAGAACCCCACTAATCGATCACGCCATCCAAAGAGACTGGAGCCAACTCCTCCCCCCACTTAAAGCGGAGGTCCGCCGGCTCCCACTGCTGCTTTAAAAATTAAAAGTCAGCAGCTACACATATAGTAGCTGCTAACTTTTAACTTTAGGAAACTTACCTGTCCTGGAGTCCAGCAATGTTGGCACCGCCCACTGATCTTCGGATCGGTGGACGAGTGCTGCCGCCGCCATTTAGGGTCAGGGAACCCGGACATGTAGCCGTTCGACTTCACGGCCGGGTCCCTACTGCGCATGCGCGAGCCGCCGCTGCGCTTTCTCATTGGCAGTGGCGTAAGAGGAGGAGGGAGAAGGAGGGAGCCCGGCTGCTGACGGCCGCAGCCGTGGCCCTGGGCTCCTGGCTGTGTGTCCTCTTCCCCCTCCCCCCTGAAAGGTGCCAAATGTGACACCTGAGGGGGCGGGGAACCAATCAGTGGAAGTTCTCCTTTTGTGTGGAACTCCACTTTAAATAGGTTTTCCCACAAACATAGGTGTGCGCACCGGGTGTGCCTGGGTACACCCTAATCACCCCGTGTGGTGCATTTTGGAGATGTTGTGGAGGTTGAGGTGGCAAGCTTTGGAAAGTGATTGGATGTGGGGCCGAAAGGAGAGTTCAAGGTCCAGGATTACACCTAGCACCCTGGCATGCGGGGGTGGACTGATAGCTGTGCCAATCAAAGAAGTCTCAGTTTTGGATAGCCTGAGTTTGAGGAAGTGGTGTGATATCCATTTTGGTATGTTTGTTAGTAGATTAGTGATACATAAGAAAACAAATAGAATGAGCTGAGATGTAGCAAGATAGATGTGTGTGTCATCAGTATAGAAATGGTATTTGAATCCATGGACATTTTTTTTTATCTGGAGGAGGGGCTTCCTCAGCTAAATACACCCTCCTGTCTGAATGCCTAAGCTAAGGGCAGATGGATTCCAGGAAGTAAATGCTACATGAATCATCTGCCCTTACTCAAGATGGCTGTGGTTAGAATGTGGTTTCTTTCATAAACCTCTTCTTTTACCACTCACTTCCATTTGTTTGGGACAAGCAGTGTGCATTAGTTGTGATCATGTGCACTGCTCATCTCAGGAGCAAACAAAAGAGGGCAGCTACGTTCCTACATAAAGTGTTTTATGAGAACTAGAGTTGAGTGAACCCGAACTGTAAAGTTCGGGTTCGTACCGAACTTTAGGGGGTCCATGACCCGGACCCGAACCCGGACATTTGAAAAAAAGTTTGGGTTCGGGTATTTGATTCCGCCTGTTGAATAGCTGCAGGGCAGTCAATCAATAAGCATTTCACTGGTTTGCCCTTAGAAGCCATCACAGCCATGCCTACTAATGGCATGGCTGTGATTGGCCAGTGCATCATGTGACCCCGCCTCTGTATAAGCTGGAGTCACGTAGTGCTGCATGTCACATGCTCTCAGGCTAGTGTAGGGAGAGGATGCTGCTGGCGCTGTGAGGGACAGATTACATATATAATAACATCTCATCCTGCATTACAGAACGATCTGATTCTGGACTAGGTAGAGATTACTACTACTGCTTTGAGGGACAGATTGCAGATCTCATCCTGCATTACAGAACGATCTGATTCTGGACTAGGTAGAGATTACTACTACTACTGCTTTGAGGGACAGATTGCAGATCTCATCCTGCATTACAGAACAATCTGATTCTGGACTAGGTAGAGTCTACTGCTTTGAGGGACAGATTATTGTTCTAAAATCATCTCCTAGTTCTATAGGGTCAGGTTCCTGCTGTTGCTGTAAGGGACAGATTATTGTTCTAAAATCATCACCTACTCCTATAGGGTCAGGTTCCTGCTCTTGCTGTAAGGGACAGATTATTGTTCTAAAATCATCACCTACACTGCCACGGTCACGGCCTAGTCAACCTCTAGGCTCCTACTCCACATCCACCCCCCCTTCCCATTTTTATTTTTTTTATTTGATTTTAAGTTATTTTCCCTATTCCCATTTTTTGTAGGGCACTTGTCCTACTCTTACCCCCATTTTACTTCCTTTTGCAGCCCTTTGGCACTTGCCAGGACTTTTTTACAGCCATTTTTGTGCCCAAAAGTTTGGGTCCCCATTGACTTCAATGGGGTTCGGGGTAAAGTTCGGTATTGAACCCGTACTTTTTCACGCAGTTCGGCCGAACCCAAACATCTAAGTGTCTGCACAACTCTAATGAGAACCCATGCTTCAAGGTCCGTGTACCTGTCAAACTTAGTGAGAGTTGGTGCTCACTATTTTGGGGAAGGCACAATGAACTAACACCAACATCCCCCCTCCGCGCGGGAGACAGGTGGTGGCGGTCACCCACCACCCTCCTGGAGACGGACGGTGGCGATCACACACCCCCCGCAGGAGACGGGTGGCACTGATCACCCTCCCCTGTTTGGGGAGATGGACAGCGGCAGTCACCCGAGAGGAGTATTGGCTGCCTTACCTTATGGGCGCAGGGAGAACGAAGAGTCGGGGCCGCTCCAGAGAGCACACAGGAGACATTCTCCTCCCAGCCGAACAGAAACAGTAGGTGTGTCCTGAGACACGATTGGGCAGGGCGACCTAAGACTCCCTGGCCAATAGGAGTTTCCTGATAGACCGGGAGGAAAATATTAATTCGCTATTGTCACACAAGTGGGTGTGCTCTTGGCACACACATTGGAATCCATGCATCTGGTGCCACGCATGTAGATTAGGGGGCCGGGAGCATGGATGGGGGGCGGTGCCCCGCGTCCCTGCGCCCCTTATGGAGCGGCCGCCTAAAAAGCATTTTTCTTTAGAAATGCAGTAAATGATGTAACAAAACAGAAAATAGTTTTTCTGTACTGATTATACTTTTCCTTTCCCGGGCTATCCTTATGTCAGAATACTTCTGGGTCAGTAGTATGCTCATATTAGTGTGTATTTGGACTCATTCACACATGCATCTAAAAGGTTGAATTTAGATGTGCACAGCGTATAGTTTTGTACGTATTTGAATGCAGCACTATAGGAATCAATGGGGCCATAACCACAGCTGCATCTACAAATGAAAATGTGTAGTGTGCAAAAAATAGAACACAGATGCTGTTGGTGCTGAGATCTTGAAGAATGTAGAATTCAGCTTTACTTGTATAGGAGAACAGCACACATGTATGAGAACGGCATTACAGAAGAGAGCAGAAGCAAAAAATAACGTCCTTCCTGTACAGGATATTTAAACATATATAAACACGCAGATGCTGATATATCACTACACTGCGTCCAGGGCCATACATATCAGCAGATTGTGTGCTAAAAAGTGCAAACAGGTATACTGTACATATAAAAATTGGGTCTAAATCAAAACATAATATATGTGAATATTAAACCACAAACAAATGGATTCTTATAGTAGTAAACATTAATGGAGATATAAATTCTTATAATAGTGAAAAGTCCAAAAAAAGTGACCAAGCGTGAAAAAGAAGTTCAATGTAGTTACACAGTTGGTAAGTCCATCACAAGTCCATCAAGTCCATCAAGTAACACAAGTCCATCAAGTCCAACCTATGTGTGTGCTTTTATGTCAATATTACAGTGTATATCCCTCAATGTTGTAGTCCCTTAGGTTAGTTTTTTGAAATTATCTATGCTCCCAGCTGAAACCACTGCTTGTGGAAGAGAATTCCACATCCTCACTCTACCCATTTTGAGGTTAAAGCGCTTTTCTTCTAATTTTAGTGAATGTCCGCGTATCTTTTTTTGCTCACTTGCACGGAAAAGTTTTGTCCCTATTGTGGAGTCACCAGTACAGTATTTGTACATTGAAATCATATCCCCTCTAAAGCATCTTTTCTCCAGAGAGAATAAGTTCACTGCTCGTAACCTTTCCTCATAACTAAGGTCCTCCAGTCCCTTAATTAGCTTTGTTGCCCTTCTCTGAGCCCTCTCAAGTTCCAGCACTTCCTTCCTAAGGACTGGAGCCCAGAACTGGATGGCATACTCCAGTTGTGGCCTCACCGGAGTCTTGTAGAGTGGGAGAATTATTGATTTATCTCTGGAGTTAATCCCCTTCTTGATGCATGCCAATATTTTGTTGGCTTTGCTTGCAGAAGCTTGGCATTGCCTGCCATTGCTAAGCCTGTCATCTACCAGGACCCCCAGGTCCTTTTCCATCCTAGGTTCCCCCAGAGGTTCTCCCCCTAGTGAGTAGATTGCATTCATATTTTTACACTCAAATGCATTATTTTACATTTTTCTACATTAAACCTCATTTGCCATGTAGCTGCCCACCCCATTCATTTGTTCAGATCTTCTTGCAAGGTTTCCACATCCTGTGGAGAAATGATTGCCCTGCTTAGCTTGGTATCATCCGCAAATATTGAGATTGAGCTGTTTATCCCATCCTCCAGATCATTTATAAATAAATTAAATAGGATTGATCCCTGGACACAACCTTGGGGAACCCCACTGGACCATTCCGAGTACTCCCCATTTATCACCACCCTCTGGACCCGCCCCTGTAACCAGTTTTCAATCCATGTACTCGCCCTATGATCCAGACCTTAATTTGTACAGTAAGCATTTATGGGGAACTGTATTGAATGCCTTTGCAAAATTTAGATACACCACGTCTACAGGCCTTCCTTTATCTAGATGGCAGCTCACCTCCTCATAGAAGGTTAGTAGATTGGTTTGGCAAGAACAATTCTTCATGAAACCATGCTGATTACAGCTAATGATACCGTTTTCATTATAAAAATCTTCTATATAATCCCTTATCATTCCCTCCAAGAGCTTGCATATTATTGATGTTAGGCTAACTGGCCTGTAGTTCCCAGGGATATATATTGGCGCTACATTGACTTTTCTCCAATCAGCTGGTACCATACCAGTCAGTAGACTGTCCGAAAAAATTAGGAGCAATGGTCTGGCAATTACTTGACTGAGTTCCTTAAGGACCCCGGGGACTTATTAATGTTAAGTCTATTCCTAATTCCTAATTCTATCCTCAGTTAGCCATGAGGGTACTTCCTGTGACGTGTCGTGAGGACCAACATTGTAGTTTTGGATACTGGAGCCCCCCATTTCCCTTGTGCATGCTGATGAGAAGAATACATTTAAAACCTCCGCCATCTCTCCATCCTTTGTAACCAGATTCCCTTCATCATTCTTTATGGGGTCTACATGATCTGACCTCCCTCACATACTATTTATATACTTAAAGAGTTTCTTGGGATTCTTTTTACTCTCCTCTGCTATGTGTCTTCCATGTTCTATCTTAGCCGCCCTGATTGCACCCTTACATTTCTTATTGCATACCTTGTAAAGATGGAATGCTGACAGTGACCTATCAGCCTTGTATTTTTTTGAAGGCCTTCTCCTTTTGCTGTTTGTACTTTTACATCAGAGTTAAAAGAGAAGTATGGGTTTTGCTTTGTTCCCCTTTATACTTACCTAGATGGATGCAACATCGGTCCAAGCGGAGAGCTGCTGGCTGTCAATCAGCAGCTCTCCTCTCTGCTCCTCTGCGCTCACTGGAGCGCTGAGCTGTGGAGGGGTGGGGACCGGCCGCCTCAGGCTCTCAGCGGCTCGCTGATTGGCTGTTGCTCCAGGCACCTGGTGGATCCTGGCTCTTGAAGTCGTGATGACGCGGTGCCTGTCCCGACTCCTGTGACGTCAGCAGAGAGCGGACTAAATACGATCTCTGCTGAAAATGTGTCACAGGAGTGCAAAACGAATTGCACTCCTGTGACCCATAAGAGAAGTATAGTCAAACGAGCCCAGGCCATACTTCTCCTTTAAGACACCCTGGCCTTTTGTTAGCTCATTTAAATTTATTTCCCATTGGGATGCACTGGCTAATACCTTTGTCTAATATGTTCCACATCATCACTGCTCTTACCGTAAAGAGCCCTCTACGCAGTTTAAGGTTAAACCGCTTTTTTCGAATTTTAGTGAATGGCTGTGTGTTTATTTATGTTCTCTTGCGCGGAAAACTTTTATCACCGGTTACGTTATTTGTACATTGAAATCATATCCCCTCTCAAGCATCTCTTCTCCAGAGAGAATAAGTTCAGTGCTCATAATCTATCCTCATAATTAAGGTCCTCCAATCCCTAAGGCTGGATTCACACCTATGTATTTTTAGTGATTTTTGCATTTTCCAGATTTGCACTACAGAACGTGTTCCACAGGAAACCATGCTAAATGGACTGTAGTGCAAATCTGCAAAATGCAAAAAGCACTAAAAATGCTTAGGTGTAAATCCAGCCTTAATTAGCTTTGTTGCCCTTCTCTGGACCCTCTCCAGTTCCAGCACGTCCTTCCTGAGAACTGAAGCCCAAAACTGGACGGCATACCCCAGAGTCTTGTATAGTGGGAGAATTATTGATTTATCTCTGGAACTAATCCCCTTTTTAATGCATGCCATCATTCTGTTGGCTTTGCTTGCAGCAGCTTGGCATTAGTCCAATTAAAGGTAGGAACACACCGCTCAAGCCGACAGCCAGACCCACGTAGGTGCACGCCCTGGCTCGCCACTGCATTGCATGTAGACTCAAAAGAAAGGGTATGTTACATTTTAGCAGCTTGAAATTATATTTATCAATAGCCATGTACAGGAAAGGAGGTGCCATACCTCAGCCTGTCATCTACTAAGACCCCTAGGTCCTTTTCCATCCTAGATTCCCCCAGAGGTTCTCCCCCTAGTGAGTAGTTTGCATTAATATTTTTGGCACCCAAATGCATTATGTTACATATTTCTACATTAAACCTCATTTGCCATGTAGTTGCCCACCCCATTAATTTGCTTAGATCTTCTTGTAAGGTTTCCACATCCTGCGGAGAAATTATTGCCCTGCATAGCTTAGTATCGTCTGCAAATACCGAAAATTGAGCTGTTTGTCCCATTCTTTTTAAAAGAAAATTATTTTTTCACATTTGGTCACTCTTTTTCTCCCTATTGTAAGAATTTATATCTGCAAGAAGAAAAGTTGTTTGTGTTTTAACCACCACAGCCCTAGAAGGTTC